>JANRGW010001331.1:0-46080 GCA_024733675.1 Psilopsiagon aymara | reverse complement strand
CCACAAGTCAAAAACACAGTGCTGCACCAACTACTAAGAAGGAGAAAAATGACTGCTACTGCTGAACCCATGACACAGGCCAAATAAAATATTCTGTGTTACCACATGGTCTAACCTCTTCCTAAAGGACATGGAGAGGAAATGCCAGTTATATATGAGACTCAGACTAGCTATGCTAGGGATCCACTTCGTGTTGAAAGCATTACAGGCCTTCTAAAACTTTTATTATCCTCAGGAGTTCAACTAGTCAGTGCTGAGCAGGGTATTTACATCATTTAAAATCATGCAGCTGAACTGGGGCAATAGTTCCATAAATAACTTGATTCTCCAGATATTAAGTACCTGGCAATAAAAGCTAACAGACATTTCTACAAAACTTTTTCTTGAAAACTCTTACATCCTGTTTTCTAGTTTCAGGTCTGCATAGACTGTACAGTTTCACTTATGTACACCTGACTTCTAAGTACCCACCTGACTTGTGAAGCTAATCAGAAATTCTATCATCCCCCTGAAGCTCAAAATGAAAGGCTTTTGACAGTTCTCTAAGATTAATTTTTATGGTGATTATAAAATTCCAGTACAGAACACCATATCCCTGATTTTTTATAGATATGTTGTGTAAATACTATGCAATATACACAAATACTCCCTTATCAATTACCAGTGAAGGAAAAAGATTTCATAAATTAAATAGATTTTGGATCTAGCTTCAGTAAAATCATTGCCAAGTCTACAGATGCCACGCATTTAGAAACAGATTTTAGAATGTATAAATATATACATTTAATATTTAATATTTAATATAAATTCTATGTGTGAGGATATTGTGTGTGTGCATGCATAAATATATGCATACATACATGTCTGCCTGAATAAGAGCAAAGTTTATGACTGCTTCACTTTTGCCTGAATATGGGATAATGGATTTATGGAGAAATGATGCAGTTTTAGTAAGCCAGCCTAATGAAGCACCACTAAAATTTCTATCCAGCTCTGCACTTGGTTGCAGTACTTCAGCTAAAAACTTCAGAAGAAATAATGACTTAGAAATTTTCAATGTGGCTAAAAATAAACTATATTTCTCCTTCTAAAAAAGCAGATAGCCAAGCATAGGTGAACACCCATTTTGCAGACTCTGCACAGCACTCCGCTGGGTAGGAGAGACATGTATGTGCCACATGAAGACCAACTCCAGGTAGCTGAGAAATAAACAAGACCTGCAGAAGTAGTTTCTTAGCTATTTGCAGTTTGTAGGCTACCTCTATGTGTTTGACATTTTTCCAGATCACTTAGCTATTCCATTCACTCATCACAAAAGAGTTTTTCCACCAGCAACAGAGGTTTGCCCTGAACTATGGGTAGGCATGGATTTTGCCATCTGTGCTTTAAGTGTCTTTCGCATGTATGGCATAGATAAAATTCTTCATAGTTTTTTCAATGTGACTGGTATGTTGGGTCTGAATTGAGAGGATTATTTTCATTCAACCCTACCTAAATAGACAATGCTCATATTTAGTCAGGCTAATCAGTACAGCAGAGCCAATCTGAAGATGAAAATTTAAATACAGTACTAATACTGAAAATCTGGGGAGAGGCGTTAGCTCTGCAAACCGAGAGAGAATAGCTCTGCATAACCACACAGTTCAGTACACTCTCTGTACTCAGAGGAAAAGAAAGAAGAGCCAAACCTATTCCGGCAGTGTGACAGCCATTCCCTCCTGCAAATGGTGGTTTCTAATTCTTTTAATCCCTGAATGCAAGAGTAGGATATGTTACAATCCCCATATCTCATGCCTAAATGTAACACACATAGAATCATAGAATAGTTAGGGTTGGAAAGGACCTTAAGATGTAGTTCCAACCTCCCTGCCATGGGCAAGGACACCTCCCACTAAACCATACGACCCAAGGCTATGTCCAACCCGGCCTTGAACAATGCCACGAATGGAGCATTCACAACTTCCTTGGGCAACCCATTCCAGTGCCTCACCACCCTTTACATTAAAGAATTTCTTCCTCATATCCAATCTAGACTTCCCCTGTTTAAGTTTGAACACCTTACCCCTTCTCCTATCACTACACTCCCTAATGAAGGGTCCCTCCCCAGCATCTCTATAGGCCCCCTTCAGATACTGAAAGGCTGCTATGAGGTCTCCACACAGACTTCTCTTCTTCAGGCTTAACAGCCCCAACTTTCTCAGCCTATCTTCACACGGGAGGTGCTCCAGGCCCCTCATCATCTTCATGGCTCTCCTCTGGACTTGTTCCAACAGTTGCATGTCCCTTTTATGTTGAGGACACCAGAACTGCACACAATACTCCAAGTGAGGTCTCATGAGAGTAGAGAGGCAAGATTACCTCCATCGACCTGCTGGTCACGCTCCTTTTGAAGCAGACCAGGATACGGTTGGCTTTCAGGGCTGTGAGAGCACACTGCCGGCTCATGTTCATTTTCTCATCGACCAACACCCCCAAGTCCTTCTCCACAGGACTGCTCTCAATCTCTTCTTTGTTCAACCTGTAGCTGTGTCAATATAACTTCCATGAGGCTGTACATGACTAAACACTGGTGTAAATATTCTCAAGGGGTGTCACCTGAACATAAGCAAGACAGAAAAAAAGGGTTACTATTACTTTGGAAGGAGGGGCTCACACTGTCTAGGGTCTCACCTTGTCATCACATTTTCTCAGTAAAAAGAAAGCCCTTATACAAACTCAGCAGCCACTAACTCCCCACATTTGCTCAGTAGACACATTGGCATAGCTCTGCAGGAGGTGGCAATGGTGAGGGCCCCTTACAGAATCCGCACAGGGCAGTAATAAAGGGCAGTTCAAATGGTTAGCTTGTGTCCTGGGTTCAGCATAGCAGTCATTTTTTCTCCTTCTTAGTAGCTGGTACAATGCTGTGTTTCTGACTGGGAACAACACTGATGTGTATGAAAACACGCCAATGTTTTCAGATCTTGCTAGGTAGGACTTCTTAGTCTCATGATTGGCCAGTGAGGAGAGGCATGGGAAGCCAGGAGGAAGCAGAGACAGGACACCTGACCCAAACTAACCAAAGAGGTATTCCATACCAGAGCACATCATGCCCACTATATAAATTGGGGGCAGCTACCCAGAAGGCCCAGATCACTGCTCAGGTCAGGCTGGGTATCGGTTGGCAGGTGGTGAGCAGTTGTATTCTCTTCCCTTGTTATTCCCCTTATCATTATTATTATTGGTGGCATCAGTAGTGGTTTGTGTTATACCTTAGTTACTAAACTGTTCTTATCTCAGCCCTTGAAAGTAACATTCGTTCGATTCTCCTCCCCATCCCTATGGTATTGGAGGGAGAAAGAAGGAGGGGAGTGAGTGAGCAGCTGCATGGTTCTGAGTTACTGGCTGGGCTTAAACCACAACACACTCAAAACAAAAATCACTGGCAAGATGAAAGCCCCTGGAGTGCAGTGTATTAGACCATAAGCAACTGCCCAAGAAACTACAGAGCACAGTAGATTTACAGGTTGAAAACATAATGTAGTGCAAAGCAATAAGGTATCATTCATGAAGCACTGCAGCACTTTTCCCTAGCAACTGAAGAAGGATGCCATGTACATAACGATTTTCCCTGTCTTCTAAAAATGAATTGTGCCAGTAAGTAAAGAGAGAACAAGGTGTCAAAGGAGTATTTATCCACAAGACAACAGGAATACCACAGCAAAGGGCAGTTCCTTCAGGTACATTCAATTCAGAGTGGCGTGTACTTACCATACACAGGGTTGTACACATGATTTTATTATTGCTGTTTACTTCAGTCTAACTTCCAGAAAGAAGGTAACTAAGCAACTGGTAAGGGTTTCTAATCACTTCTATAGGCTTCTTCAAAGGTCACATGCCTAAGATGTAAGGTTATAAAAGAAAAACTGTTCAAAGCTGTACCATTCTGCTTGATAAATGTCCATGTGGCAGCACTTGAAACAGTAATATGCCTGCTTACTGCACTGCCCATTTACCTGAAGAGGCTACTTACAATCAAAAACTCAAAGCAGGGCACAGTCTGTGAAAAGATAACTGAGAAATATAGTCAGGAGGCTATCAAGGCAACCAAGAAAAGGTATTGGTACACTGGTAATGTTGTAGTCACCGGGTATTATAAAATTATAATAACTATAAGTATAACTATATAATGATATCATTAAAATGCTTTATAAAATATTTTTAAATAGGCTAATTCCCATGTCATACTGTTAAATAGCTGAAAGCTTCAATGGTTCATGAAGTCCTAGGAAAGGGTCAGAATATACCTGTTTCCTCCTTTCCTTCCTCTCTTCATTACATATCTTTATGTAATAGGTAATGCTTATATAGAGATATCCACATAGTATATTCCTAGAGTTGTTCAACAACTGAGAATCCCTATGAACCACAGCCTGGTTCTTTCATCAGACAGAAAAAAGGCACAATAATGCTCAGCGCTTATATACTGAAGCTACATATATACACATAGAAATAAGATGCACATCTTTTTCATTGCGCTTAATTAAACATCAGGGTAGCATAGTAAAGGATGCAAGAGATTTTCTAATTGTTGCATCCAACATGGTAATTATAAGACAGATTTCTGACTTACTCCATCCCTCAAGAGTAAATATCTTCTTTAGAGATTGCATTTAGCTCAAACTAAGTTAGAAATTCCTGGATTAAGCTCTCAGAATTGTGCTCCTTTGGATGTCAAAACTGATGAGAATATCAGTTCACTCTCCCCATAATTTAAGAACTTATCAAGAATTAAAACTTCAGGGAGGTATTTTCCACTTGGCCAATAGCTTCATCATTCTGACTATCAAATCCAGCTGCCACAGCAGAGGTACAATGCATGGAGATGAAAATAAGTTACAGACACATAGAAAGTTTTTAGATAATGGCTAATTACAAAGCTGCAAGGACTGCAATACATACCCAATTCTTAACCTGCTGGTTTTAAACATAGCATGAGGTGAGGAAAGATATGCAAAACAAATAGATGAACAGAAATAACTGAAGCCACCTACTGTTCCAGGTAGTGTCACCTTATCTACAAAGAAACAGCACACCAGAATCATATGCTGTCCCACCAAAGATCACAGAATCATAGGACGGTTTGGGTTAGAAGGGACCTTAAAGACCATCTAGTTCCAAACCCCCTAACATGGGCAGGGACACCTTCTACTAGACCCAGTTGCTCAAAGCTCTCTCCAACCTGTCCTTGAACAATTCAGGGATGGACAAGCCACAGATTATGAGGTCAACCTGTTCCAGTGTCTCACCACCCTCACAGTAAAGAGCTTCTTCCTTTTATCTAATCTAAATCTCCCCCCTTTCAATTTAAAGCCATTTCCCCTTGTCCTACCACTACTTGTTTTTATAAAAAGTCCCTCTCCAGTGATCTTGTAGGCCCCCTTCAGGGTTTGGAATGGCCATTTTCTCCTGTTTTAGGATAGGAATGACTATTTTTTCCTGACAAAAAGCTTTCTCAGCAGCAGGTGGAGGTGTGAGAGATACATGCACCTTTGTCTGCCACACAGTCAACTCTGTCTAGTTCTTATTTTGATATTACTGCCAATGTTTTAGATGACAGCTTTACCAATATAAGGAAAAAATATATCTTCATTTATGATGTGTTATGTCATGGCAACATAGAGCACCACAAGTTCATTAGAAATTATTTGTCCATGATACAATTTAATTTTCTTATTACAATAATATAAGAAAGACTAGCTGGAGTCTGACAGAGACAATAAAAACAACAACAACAACAATCACCAACCAACCAACCAACCAAAACAACAACAAAAACACCAAAACCAACAAAGAGTGAAAGAAATGTGAGCTTTCCGGTCTTGGCATAAGAGTATGAGTAAGGTTTCCCATTTATGCTGGCACTGGAAAGAAAAATGTTGACTGGAAAGAAAGATGTTGACAGATTGGTTCTCAGGAACCACAGAATTTAACTTGGTACCATCAACAAAATAATACCAAGTACAACTGCCAAGAATCACTATGTTAAATATGACGTACAAAGTTACTTTTTTGCAATACTGAACATACAAGCTCAGACCAATCCCAGTCACCAAAAAAACCCTAGGTTTTTTTGCCTGTTATCTACAGGCAAAAGTAGATAACTCAGTCCTGCACTAGTCCTGCGCTACATGGTACAGAAATGCAAGACTGTAGCTCTGTAATGGAACAATAGGGATATTGCTTTATAGCCTGAGAAGTAGCAGTAGTCCACTTTACTCAATCTACCTGAGAAGGTTGCCAACTAACTCTATTAACTTAACCCGAGCAAAATCCTGCTTTCCGGAGCAGAAGGAATCAAATTCACAGCTTTGCGATCCTTCCAACCACCTATAAAAAGCTCTTATTGCTTCAGTCTTCCACTAAAAAATTACTTTCTACTGCTATTTACTGGGTTTATTTACGCACATGACAGTTACCACATCAGTTTTAATAAATTTCTTTCTACAATAGAATTTAGATTTGCTTCAGCAGTCCAATAAACTATTATGTTGCTAAAGATTTACGGAAGGACAGAATATTCAAGAGTATTTGTACTCTGATTATGGGGAGCATTCAGATTTCTCTGCACATCTTAAATGGTTCAGTGTTTGTTCAATGTTCAAAACAAAACAGAAAACTGGATTCACACTTTAAACCTGATAACCTGCCCTAATTGATCCTGCGCTTTGAGCATGGATTGGACTGGTGACCTCCAGAGTGCCTGCCAAGCCCAGCCATTCTATGGCACAGCAGTGCACCAAACTCTGACAGTGAAGTGATAGACTGTACCTGCTCTGAAGTGCACAAGTAGTGGGTCTACTGCATTTTTACAGTCTCTATTTTATCAGCTACATCAGAGTATGTTTCTTCCTCTTAGTTTCTGCTCATATGAAGAAAAATAGGGAATTGCAAAAAAATTTGTTTCTGTTGTAAGTTTTCATCTTTTGTGGAGATTCAAAATTACTTTCAAGTTATTTCAGCACTCCTTTCTTGGATTTCTTGATCATTGCTTTGTTGAAGGTTAATTCAACACCTCAAAGCCTCCTGCATGTTAACTTGCAACACAGCAGATCATACTGAGCAAATCAAGTGCTCATGAACTATGTACTCTGATTCTCCTCCTAGATACCAGTAGTCCTTCCCAATTCTTGCCTTGCCTCAAGGCCTACAATTCTTTCAACAGCTCTACTAAAAATACATGAAAATGTACGTATTAACCTGGTTTTACCCTCTTATTTGACAGCCAAAATAAAAAGATGGTGAAGTTCAAAACTATCTGAAATGTACCAAAACACATCAAATATTCACCCTACTCCTACATACCCTTTCATTAACGAGCCAGCTAGGCAGAATAAAGCAAAGTCTTATATGGCCTAAAACCTTACAGTGGTTTATACCTGATCCTGCTGAATATCATTATATTTTCAAAGCCACTTGGTATATTAAAAAAAAAAAAGTCATAATTTCATCATAATTTAAGACATACCTTTAACTTAACCAGATATAGCTTTCCATGATGACTTAAGAGAAATTTCCATCAATAAAAGACTTGAAAAGCCTGTCAGCTTTAGCTTCTCAGGCCATCAGTAGCAAAGAATTTTCAAGAAGAGCAGATTGCAGAAGCAAGTTCAAATATATTTCCCAGTTACTACATATGAACCACTTGAGAATCAACAAAGACATACACTGTGCAACTCTGGTCATACGTACACTAAAGGAGTACCTTCTCATCTTGCCCCAGAAAAGAGAGAAATCAAATGATCTAGTAAAAATGAAACCCATTCAACTCAGTTAAATTCAGCAGGACAAATTTCCATGATAGTTTCAGAATTACAATTCCCATGAAGTCAAATGGAAATGCATTGGTTCAGCTTAGCAGGACTTGGCACAGCAAACAGTTTTGTACTGTTCATTCTGAGTATCAGCCCATGAAACGTTGCATCTCTAGCTTCCATATGGCTACATCTTAAGTAAGATTACACAGTTCTTTTGCATCTTAGCATTTTATTCTAAGTATTTAATTCATGGCACAATCTGAGTCAGACTGTACTGTGTCTTTTTCTGGCATTTTGTTCTTCAATCTGTATTTCTGTTCTCTCTCAAAGATGTCCAACAGTTAGGACTTGATCTAATGATGCCCCTCCATGACAGGCTTTCCACTAATTTCAACGGATTTTGGCTCGATCTCTTGTCAAGTTTATGAAACAGGAAGTTTTATAAATTAGCAATACATAACTGGCAATCCCACTTGGCCTTTGTAAGGAGCTCACGTTATTTTCAAACATGTTAGGATATACAGACAAATGCAATATTTAAACCAATAAAAAACAGCCCTATAAGTAAACAACTAAACTGAAGTCACTTTGGCACACCTTATTCGGGTAAACAGTAGTAATGCTTTTGCAGAAACCCAGAGGTTTGCACTAAGGCTCCGGCACTAAGGCAAAGTATGGCTAGGCACACAGAAATGAGAATAACGCACAGCATGACCTAAGCACCTACATGAATTTCACCAAACTGTCCGGGAGTCTGAGAGCAGAGTTCCCCACTGAAGCACTGGCACAAAACAAGGAGTATGAAAGATGAGGTGTGGCTATAGGCACAGAGATTTTAAGGTCAGCAAGCAGCTAAGAGGATTCATGCTACATTATCCCAGCATAGAGGAAAAATAGTTACATTCAGTACTTCAAGCAACAGGTTGAATAAACACAACAGGAAATTAGAAGTGTGCCTCCCTCAAAAATCTGACACAGCAAGAACTGCCTTAAGAGACATAACCATCTCCTAGCTTGTCGGTACTACGATGATTTTCCTGTCAATTCTAGAAACTGAGGGATAACCAGACTGCTTATCCAGTGATTCATATTCCTAGCATATGGTAACACTTTTTCACGCAGTACTGATCTCATGGAGCAACCTTAGCCGTCTTCAATTAGAGGGCATGGCAAGTACTTCATTGACTTAATTTAGCTTTATGTAAAGCAGAGGGATTACATGAAAGCAAACTAAAAATGAGCATAAAAAGCAGAAAAATATGCCTTCTTCTTTGTTTGTTCACTTTACTGGTTTAGCCGTAGGGATATGGTGCTGCTTCTTTTGTATTGGGATTTGTTTTCTCTATAAGGTACTTTACAAGGTTCACTTGAAAAAGCTCAACAGAAGGAGATTTCAAAAATATGTTAATTGAATGTTGACAGGAATCTCTGTGGACACCCACAAAAGCAAAATACTCAGGAAATAGCTGTTAAACTCTCCAAAATTGTGCAGGAAGACTAATTTTAATCACACATTTCTGGATTTATTTTTATGAATCAATGTCACATCAATCTTCTTTAGCCTTTTATTCCAAACTGCTATGTATGGAGCCCTGCCAGAAAGGAACACACAGCACTGACAAGCTGGTGCATGAGCCTGAGTTAATGAACGATGCACGTAAAAATACTGCTTACTGTTTTCTTGGGTTTTAGGGAAAGACGATGAAGACATAAACTCACACACTCTGTGTGCCTTTTTTTTCCTTTGGTGGTTTTTTCTTGCCTTTGGGGGGAGGGGGTGTTTTTGGTTTTTTCTGCTTTGTTGTTTTTTTTTAACTTTATCCTACCAGTTATGTAGCTCAGTTTCATCAGGCTTCTCTTCCCATAGAAAGGACTCCTTCATTGCAAAACAGTAGTCCATTCCAGGAGATAGATGAACTATCTTTAAACAAGCCAGATGGGATACTGCTAGCAATGGCAGCAGAGAACAAAACCAAAGCAGATAAATGTACTGCAATTCTCCACCTAGATGTACCCAAAATTTGAGTAGCAGATTAAAATCTTCTCTATGCACAAGTGTGAATAATTCTTGAGCCAATCTCCACCTGATCTTCTCAGTTACCACATGCATTGCCTACAGAAATGCTGCACACTGAACACTGAAGCAGAATATAATTTTCAGTGTGATCAATACTGCACTGCAAATTAGAGACTTTTTTCATAAGAGCTCTATAACAGGCATTAAATATGCTTACTTTGCAAGCATACACTTTGTTCTATAAATAAGATATACAAGTATTGATACACTCTTACTTACCAAAACAGTGATAGTTCTGCAACAAAAAGGGCGTGTCTCGCTGTTTGCACAGCAGTTATAAGAAACTGCGTCACCCTACTATCTTATCACTAATACAGGCTCAATCTTCACAGATGTTCTGTAATCTCAACTTGTGATAATATCACTAGTAATTGAAGCAATTTACATTCAGAAAAGAAGGAGCTCATATTCCAATCTTGTTAAGGGAAGCACAAATACACAAGCATAAATTTCAAAAACATAACCTAGTAAGAATAATGCAGTAAGATGCAAAAAAAAAAAAAATTAAAATCCATTACAAACTGTAAATACATTTCATTTGATACAGATGCTGTAAGGAAAACAAATTGTGAATCCCTAGCAATTACTATCTTGGCTAACAAAAAACCCTGAAAAATCATAGCCGCAGGGAGGTCTGACTAAGGAAAGCCTGCATGCTTGGGACCAAACAGTAAGTTGGCAGAGGGAAAGAATACTTGCTGACATGACAAAATGTTTTTTGTCAAAGCTCTGGAATATGTAGCATCACAGCTTGACAGCAAAAGCTCTGCAGGCCTCGACTAAAGCCAAATGTAATTAAGTGTACTTACATGTACTCTCTGTGTGCAGAATGCACAGCAGCTGCGTTGCTGTAACGCCACAAAACTATCGCTGAAGACAACACATCCAGTGTAGCATCGAACTGAAAGAGATACAGAGTCAATTGTTTTGTGGACCATTAAATGTGCCCTGTACTGGTAGTAATGCACTTACTATCCTGCTGCACTGGCAGAAAGCAGCTTCAAATAAACAATTCTAATGAAAGCAGAATTTACGTTTGTTAAATTAATCTTCATGGCTTTGCCATGTTTTATTGCCCAATTATACACCTCAGAGCTCAGGAAGTCAGTCAAGGGATTAAAAAAATTATTTATAATCCATCACCTCCAGAGAAATTAAGGAAAAAAAAAAAAGAACCCCCCACCAGTCTGCCATTGTGACACCACGACAGTTATAACAGGGATATGATTCTTATGCAAAGACTCATTAAAAAAAAATAACAAATGCTTGAAAATGCCTGGCAAGCATTTCTTTTTCTGGCAAAGTCATTAATTTTTTGCAGCAGAAGGTTTTGTTTCAAACCAAGCAAATACTAACTTTTTTTCAAAATCCCACTGTATCCAGATTTCATATTATTCTGGGTAATCAGCAGAACTGCCATGATTCTATTAATGAACACATGAAGCCAAAAACCAGGCTTGTCCACTGTAAGAATTTTCATTGTTAAGTCAAACTTTCTACAGAGTCAATATAACTTACAAATTTGAAAGCAAAAGACAAATTATTTTACATCACTCATTTTACTTCACATTAGGAATTCTTTCCTCTATCACTGATCAAGAAAGTCATGGCAACTACTGGAGATAAAAGCTGTCATCCCAAAGTCAACTAGAGTTTTACCATAGACTTCAGTCGGAAAAGAGATACATACTGTTCAGAAGGGAACTCTAGAATTGGGCTCAACTTAAATAACAGAACTGATTAAGGTGATTTTTGTAGGACAAAAAAAAAAAAAAAAACATATCTGGGGGATAATATCTATCAATGACAAGATGTAAGCATTGACATTAACTTCAACATTAGACCTGGTAGTCAGAAACTGAAAAAGTGTAACCAAAGCATCTTTACTATCATGTACAAGTTGTGAGTTCAACAATATTTTATCTAATCCATCACTGACTTCACATACCTTGCCATGAACTTTCAACAAGAAAAATACAGTATTTTATGTTGGGGGGGATGAGTGGGGGAGGAAGGGATGGGGAAGAAAAAAGATAGAGGGTATTTAAATTGTATCTTTACTTACAGCAAATCCAAATGATGATGCACTGTATCTCATTACGGAGACAGCTAAAGGAAAGGAAATATTATTTAGAAACACTTGAAATCTTTTCTGTATCCTTTCTTCTTCTCTCATCCAAGTTACAAAACTATTTTCAACATATGGGCTTAGTGTCACCCAGTTTACACCAGAATCACCTAACCATAACTTCAGACTCTCAGAAAACTTAATATTTACCAAAGAGCTCTCTGCTCCAGCTGGGCACAAAAGTCCACCTGAGCTGGCTGACAGAAAACTATGAAGGACTATCCAGACTTTTTATTGCCACCTTTTTGACAAAAATCCCAAGGGCAATTCACAGAGCCCCAAGAATTGCTTCAAAATCCATCAGAGTAGTTACTTCCAATGGCAAAATCATTAGCAGGAAAACAATTCGCCCAGCTCTGATTTTAACTGCATACTGCCCCAAAAAAAACAGATTAATGAGACTTTAAAAATGGTCTAACATCACTTTTACTCCATGCAACCTAATTCTACTATATCGCAGTTCCAAATTCTAGGAGGTATTGTGGCAGGTACCTTTCAGTAGTCCAGAGGAATACCAGGTGAGAAGCAGGCAGCAACAGAACAGACCACTTGCTGGACTTCATCCAACTGGAACTCACACAGGCTACAAGCAACATCGTAGCTGTGTCAAGCTCTCAAGCATTGAGCAGCTCCAGCCTCACATGTTTTGCAGACAGTTCAGTGAGAACAGGACTAACTGAACCTGTGCTCCCTGAATAAAACACACAGCACTCCAGTTCCAGTATTAAGAGGGCTTGGGATAAAGCCCAAAAGGATTAATTTCACTACTCTTTTATGAACAGATATTAACTAACTTACTAAGAAAAATAGATTTTTGTAAAAATAAAAATACTTCAACTAAAAACGGGACCAAACTCATCAATGACTTTGTCAATCTCAGACTGACAAACACAATATCTAATTTTCAGTATTCCAGTATTCATCAGAACAGCTTGGCAGAACAGAGCTGCTATGGTTTAATTGTTCTTTTCAGTAACAGCAAACTGCAGTTCTGTGGCACTTATCTGGATAAACAGAAATTCAAATCTTGGAAAAAAATAACCCTTTTCTTACTGATCTAAGACCTAACTGTGGCTACAAGTAGGACATCTCAAATATTTGGACTTTATTAATACAGTTGGCCAAATCACATAGAGAAGTCAAGTTCATTTCTAGATTCCCATTTTCTCAATGTTGAAGAGTACTGAAACAGTATGGATTTACATCTCCCTCTCATTGTCAAATCATGATTTCCCACACCTCACCACCTAGGTAAAAAATGAAATTATATTTCTTGGCCAGACTTGCCTGGCAAGAGCTTCACGTGACAAGCTGATACTAGCTTCCAGTAATCTGGCTACAAATTTGAACACTTCACTGCATAATAATATATTACCTGCCAAATTGCATGCCTCCTTAGAGGCACTTACACTTTCAAAACCTACAGAAGCTGCATCAAAAAAAAAAGTATGGGCATTCACAGGTACACACATGCTTGCAATATTCCTGTCATTACTGCTTTCATATGTTGCAGCTCAAAGCCACATTTATACTTCTCTTTCTAGCCTGCCTCTGTAGTAGAATTAGCTCCTCAGATTTTACGAAATTGTCAGCTTTTCTCCCCACTCTAATCCAAGCTTAAATCAAATTAACTCTATGGTTCCCTTAAAAATGAATATATAATTTCTAAGAGCCACACCTTAAGAGTGCTCTAGGTGGCATACTTTATAGCATAAGCTTTTAACATGAAAGAACTGTCTTTATTCTTATATATTCTGACACAGTGAATATCCATAGCACTAACACACAATCTGTTTCACCTGATCTATCTAAAACAGTAATGAAGTATTAACTAACAGTGTTGCAAGTCTGCTTAAACCTTTTTGTTAGCTAGTGAATATGACTGGTGGAAAGACTTTCCAAGGCCTGGTACCCTACAATAATAACTTGTAGTGATACTAGGCCATAATAAAAGTAGCAATGACCATTTTAGCACTGGAAAACCAGTATATTATTTATTTACCTTACCCTGTGGAGATGGACTTGGGGGGTGTATCATGATGAGAAACTCAACATGATCCAGCAATGTGCACTTGCAGCCCAGAAATCATCCGTATACTGGGCGGCATCTAAAGAAGCGTGACCATCAGGTCAAGGGAGGTGATCCTGCCCCTCTACTCTGCACTCATGAGATCCCCCTTGAAGTTCTGTGTAAAGATGCAGGGCCCCCAACATAAGAAGCACGTGGACCTGCTGGAGTGATTCCAGAGGAGGCCATGAAGATAATCAGAGGGTTGGAGCACCTGTCCTATGAAGACTGGCTGAGAGAGCTGGGATTGTTCCTGAGAGCCTGAAGAAGAGAAGGCTCCAGGGAGACCTCAGAACAGCCTCCCAGTGCCTAAAAAAGGACCTAGATAAAAGCTGGAGAGGGACTTTTTACAAGGGCAATTATAGTTTTAGAGCAAGGAGAAAAGGCTTGAAACTGTAAGAGGAGGGATTTAGAGCAGGTATTAGGAATTCTTCACTGTGAGGGTAGTGAGACACTGGGACAGGCTGACCTGAGAAGCTGTGGCTGCCTATCCCTGGCAGTGATCAACAACAGGCTGGATGGGGCTTTAAGCAACCTGATTTAAGTGAAAGGTGTCCCTGTCCATGGCAGGGAAGTTGAAACTAGATGATCTTTAACGCCTCTTCCAACCCAAACCATTCTATGAGTCTATTGGCTTACAGGGTATACCACTTAATACAGGTTGACACAGACTGACTGTATCCTCTAATGATGATGACCACCTTCCATTCTAGGCACTGAAGCTGAAGGTACTTTTAGGGAAGTCATTCTTAGCATTCAAGCACTTGAGATCCCTGGGCAAAGGAATAACCAGTGGTCCTTATGCCTCCAGAAGCACTGCTGAGTTCCAGGATCAATGTATCAATGCACGGCACTGCAGGAAATGGATCAGAGAGCTTCTGCTGAACCCTCACCCTCTTTATTCTCAGTACATATTTTTAGTTATTCCCAGATGAGCCTCCGATGTAAAATAAAAGAGCCCCGAGGAGAGGGGGAAAAAAAAAGGCACAAACCAAACAAACAAATCTACAAACAAAAACTAATCTTCATATTGAATCAGTACAATAAGTACAATGGTGAGAAACAAGCAATGAGTAAAGAACAGAACAGGCACCTTGAAAATCCTGTGGAGCCATTGTATACATTTAGCAGTTACACTGCCATGACAGTGGGCGCCTGCTTTTAGCTATTTTATTGCCTAAATTGGACAGCATTTTATTACCTCTACAATGAAGCAGGTAATCCTAATGCATTTTCCTGACATTTGTAAATGGAACTTGCAATCAAATACTAAAAACAGAGCCAGCACAGTAAGCTGCAAATCTACCACTGCCTCAACCTGCACAGCAACATCAATCTGTGAAGTCTGCCAACCTATAGGTCAGATTTTGCTATAATTTCTACACCCCTTCCAAACTGATTCCAAATTAAGAAAAATACCTCATTTTCCACACATTCTACCCTCAACAAACTAAGGGGTTTATTCATTTCCATGTGCCTCAGAAAAATCATTTAACTAGGGCCTCTAACCCTAAAAAATCATTTCAGTTTAACTCTTCAGCCATCTAGCCTCCCAATAGCCTTTGATCCATTCAAAATGTGTTCCCAGAGAGACAGACCCTGCAGTGACCATGGGCCTCTAATCTCCTTTGATGCATTCAGAGAGCACCCAGGTACCTTTCTGCACAAACGTAGAAGGCAAGAAACAGGACAGGAAATTAACTCCGCCTCTGTGCCTCCTGTTTGTTTGGGATAAGTGTGGCTACAAAACAAGAGATGGTACATATAAACAGCTCCTTCACCTGTCATGAAAATCTCCTACCTACTCAGAGAGGGGAGAACTATTTTTAGGGAGCTCCTCTTGATGGGACAATCACTCCATCATGTTTGCTTTGAAACTAGTCTTTTTGAAAGACACATCTGGCTGTCAGGACATGAAACGTCATACCTTCAAAGTATATGACCTGCACTTAGCAGAAATCAGGCAGGCAACCTGAACACCAGTGAAAGTGTTGAGTTTATTTCTACATAAATTGCCATGCATATCTTGCAGGTTTTACAGAATGACACGAAAGAGAAACTGGAAATTGTGCTGAATCAGAAGGGAAACTGAAATACAGTCTGTTTTCATTGCCCAGTGTTGACAAAACATCAAAACTTAATGCTACAACAAATATTTCAAAATAAATCCATTCCAAGATGAGAAAACCAAATGAGTAACACTTTCTAGGATTCCCTTGCAACAACTGAAGGCAAAGAAGAAACATGACTCCAATGCCATTTATACTTGTAAAAAAAGCTAATGACCAGGACCAAGAGGTACACATGCATTTCCCCAGGCACCTCCTCCCCTCCCCAAAATTTTAGAACAGCAAAATTTAAGGATTCTTATGCACATGTTCAAAATTTCTGCATTCGGCACAGCAGCTACAAATGGCTGCTCAACATCCAGTGCCTCAGACACAAGAATGCCAGACATCTAATCAACGTGGGGAGACCGGTGCTATCCATCAATGCCATATTTCCACATCTGTATTTCTATCCCAAAGTCATTGGGAAAATTGGACCAACCCTATCTATACAAAATCTTCAGCTTGTTTCCCAATTTATAATTGCATCAACATGTAAAGAACAGTTACTGTACTTTCCAGACTGTCTCTAATATCCCCTGGACTACAGGCAGGGCTTGAACCTCTGATCTCTAAATGTAAATGATTTCTAAAAGCACACAGCTAAGAAGCCTAGGATTTACAACTCACTTCAAAAAGGAAGTGCAACCCCACCAAAACTATTAAACAGCTTTATCTTTTCCTTCACTTTGTTTTTAGAGGACTGAGATCTCCGACATAAAAAGGTGACTCTATTATTCAGTAACAATGTACATATCATAGAACCATAGAATAGTTAGGATTGGAAAGGACATTAAGATCATCAAGTTCCAACCTCCCTGCCATGGGCAGGGACACCTCACACTGAACCGTGTCCCCAAGAAAGTACTAGTAATATAAAATACCCCAAGCAAACACTGAATGATAGACACACATACACAGAAGTAAGGGTAAATCTGTTCCTGATTTCAGAAAAAATAATGCCTAGGCTCTCTCTTCATAGCTGCTGAAATATCTTCTGTACACAACAAGCCTCCACTGCCATTCTTCAGTGAGTATAATACTAAAGAAAAAGTCAATTTTGTACAACACTTTTTCCAGCATAGCTGAAAATGAACAAAAGAAACCATTTGTTTAGGGAAAGCATTTTCTGAAAAACAGAAAGTAGGCAACTCCAATAGGCAGCACTAACAGCACTTTCCAGGGCTGCTTAAAAGCAGGGGCAATAATACAGTACGCAAAAGCACTGTGCAGAGCAGTGCACTGCAGTGCCAGTGCTAGGAGAAAGCAGGACCCTCCTGTCCAGCATCCCACTGCTTCGCACACTCCCGTGCTTCCTTTCTCAAGTGCCAACCTTCTGGTTTCAAACAAGATAATCTCAAAAAAAGAATGGAAATACATCCAAATAAAGAAGAAGTGGTATTTCTGTTGAGTTTCGGCTTCCCAGGGGGCAGGAACTAAAAGAAGGCCCATATGTCATAGCTGCAGTTGAGCTTTATCAGGATACTAAATGCATACATTTGCATTTAAGAATAGGAATAATAAAACTTGAAGGTCTATACAAAACATACTAGTTTTCCTTCTAGGTACACAATGCAAACACTCTGTAACTGAACACAGTGCATAGCTTAATCTGTTCTATTTCAAATGGGGTCACTTGAAACACCCAAATAATTCAGTGCAATGACATTAAATGACATTGTCTTTTTCTTTTAACGAAACTATGTATTATCGATGCCCCAGTTCCATATATAACAACTGAAAGGGTCCAGAATGCTGCAAATACCTGTAGCTGCACACTTAACTGGGAAATATTTTGCAGTTTACATATACCTACAGTCCACAGGCTTTGTAGTTTTGAGCCTGAAACTAGTTTCCAAAACCAAAGGAAGCCATTTGGCCTTGGACATAGACAAGGAATAAGTAGTACCTTGGCTAAAAAAGCCACCAATGACCAGAAATGTTGAGTGATATCAGACACACTTAACAGCTGTTTCTAAAGCCCAGTGGCAAAGATTTCTAACTCACTCTATCCAAGTGAAGATTATCTGGATTTAATGACCCAGGAGACTCTGCAAAGGCAAAATTTCAGCCATCATCTGTGTTTTACTGACTGGAGGCAAAGCTACCAGAGAAGTATTCAGGTTCTACACAGCATAAAGAATTTACTCTAGGGAGTTTGGCCAGTTGCTTTAAAGAAGGTTTTACTGAAGTTAACAGAATAAGTCAGAAGACTGAGGTGAAGGTTTGTAAATACTTACCTGACTTAAAAGGATTCTTGGAAGCTTCTTGTTTTATACATGTATCCCCAAACATGTAACAGCTTGGACATAGGCTAAGCATTTTTATCGGTCACTGAAGGTTTTGAATTGTTAATAAAAGAGCTGAAACACTGCCATTATTTTCAGGTTCTGGCAAATTTCTGTCCAGTAGCCATGTTAGAAAGGTGGAAAGATCCTTTCAAACAAAGAAAGAAAGAATGATCTCGTACAAAAGCTACAGCTCAGATGACATAGATGACACAGAATTTACATGCAAGGATTCAGGCTAACTGCAGCACAGCCAAAAATAAAAACATGAATAGCATTGGTTGTGCTAGGTATTGGTATCTGTATGAAAAAAGTATTGTTATAAAGCTTTTATTTACAACCTAAGCACATTTGAAAAAGCATAACCAGTGAGATGTGCATCACCCCGCCCAGCATAAGGTCGTCTCCGTTACTGCAGCTACAAAGCCTATTGGTTTAATTTTCAAAAGATGCTTAACTTGAAGTTTGCTAAACTCAGACTAAATGAAGCACATTAGAAAAGTCCAGAGGCCAAACCTCCAAATTCAGCACCATTTTTTTAAGTTATCTTCCCCCTACTTTTATGCTACTATTTCAAGCTGAACTCGATTGTGAACTGCATTTTCAACAGTTGTGGTGTATCTATGGGGTGAAAACAAAACTCAATGCTGCTGTTAAAAAAACCCAAGCAAGTCCGCATTGAAAGTACTTCTAAGAAACATAAATAATTGTCCAGCACCATAAAACCTATTTCTCAGCATGCTACAAAGATTCAAACCACAAACCTTTATGGTGTATAAAAACACTATTTCATTGGTTGATAATTCAGGTTCAAGACAAATATAACACAGCTTTAAATATCTTGAATCATACTACATTACAACCTCTGTTCCATATAAATTGGCTGATGGAAGCACAACATGGAGGATTTGGATCAAGAAAGGATTTCGTTAGCTTTGCTACATATTGTATGTTTTTCTAGAAGTATTCCATCTATCCCGCACCTTAAATATAGTTCTCTATTAAGAAAAAAAATGCAATTTAAATCTTATTCAAGTTGGATTCTTTATGTCTCTCCCTAAATTCAGAGAAAAGAAACAAACTTTAGCCATGGTAAGCGTTTAAAACCACAAAATTCCACAAAAAGCACTGGCTGAATTCTCATTTTTCCACATTACCTATAAGAACCCCTTCTTAGTATCTGCTATCCATAACACAACAGAGATGAATTTTCTAGTTGTAAACAAATACAGATTTGCCACATAATACTTTCACTGGAGCTGAACTTCAATATACACATTTTGACTCAAAGTATTTTTTTCCTAGAATTTCAGCAACATTTTAAGCAGCTCAATGGATGTAGCAATGAATTGCAAAATTTTGTATTTGCCAAATTAAAAGTTTTCCCAAATAAATTAGAATCTATTTTATTGGATTTGATGGATTTTAACTTTTTCACTCAGTATGTCTGTGGAGAGAGTTGTATTTCTTGAGGACATTATAGACATACAACTATATTTACAAGTACCTCAAAAAATAAATCAAATGAAACAATTACAGCAGTCTCCCTGTTTAACAGATAAGGAAACAGAACTTGATAAGGGATCTTAGGAGATATCTGAAAATCAAGGATCCAGAATAAGTTTAACAGCCAGAACAACTAGACTCTGGAGAGAGAGTCTAGCACTTGAAATGACACCTAGGTCTGGGCGACTTGCACAGTCTCACATAACATACCTTTCAAGTAACCTTCAATAAAACCTTCCTTTTTCAGGATTACTATCTATAAAATGGGAGGTAAGTACTTCCACAATTCAGGATGTTATTACACAGGGAAAACCATTATACCACATGGAAGCATCTTCCCTGTAATTCTGCAAAGAGTGACAGCAGGCACCATGAAAATCTATTCAAATAAACTCTTCAGTATTATGATCTGCCTTCTATGATATCTCACTTTCTCAAAGCACTGCCTTAACTTTTAGAAATGCAAACTTTACAGAAAATGGTAATCCAATTACAAATGATCTGCATGATATTTATGGCAATTCCACAGCTTAACAGTTGTAGGATAATCTATATTTATACAAGAAGTATTTCAACAGACCTCTGAAAATCAAAGCAGATTTCCTTTCATAGAGAAATAAAGCAGTTCTTCAAAAGCGCATCAAGTGCTGAAAAAGAACCAACATTCATATTGAAAATAATTTTGTCTTGCCCTTTAACTTGTATTAGTATAATTTAATTATAATTATTGAAACTGATGTGACTAGTGCATCCCCATCAATGGGTTATTATAAGATCATTTTTGTCCTGCTGAAACCCTCTAGAACACAAATGCAGTGAGACCCAGGAATGCAAAGGTGACTATTTCAAGCATTCTTTGTTTTAGATACCTTTGAAAGGCTCTGAATCTGGAAGCCCTCCAAATTGAGTCCACCAAAAACTGTCAGCTGGATGCCCAATAATGAAGACACACACGATAATTACGAAAAAGATCTATTAAAAACTACAAAATCATGTAAAGGAAAACACAGACAGGCTGATACCTGCCTTAACAAAAAAAAAGAAAAATCTAGTGAAACAATTTATCTCCTTTTTTTATTTTTTCCCCAAAAACCCCACACAAATGCAACAGGAAATCTGTCACAAGGAATGAAAAGTAAAATAAGATCCTTGCTTTGCTCTCCCCTGGGTATTTTTGTCTAACTAACAGGTGGTTAAGTCCTGCAGGGCTGTTCTTGAGAAGGATACATGAAATCAGAATAAATTCTCTGCATATACATATTTATGATTTCGAAATCTAAGACTTCTACTTTAGCTGGGGCCCATCCACATCTGAGCCTGGTTCAGTGGCTACTGGGACAAGGAATCACCACTCTAACCCGGAAGCCAGAGACCATAATCCAATGAGGATCTGCCCCACACAACAGAACACAGGTTGCTTCTCTGGGACCCACTCTTCCGTGTACAAGGACCAATGTTTTCCCCAGAACTTTCTACAATAGCCAATGACTAACAGCACAACTGAGTCCCTCTATAATCAGTGGGAACAACACAAGAGAGGAGCAAAATAGTTCAAAGATTTGACAGGCTTTCCTTATCGTAGTAATAAAATAATGAAAACTAGAGAATTATATTAATTTCTCTATGCACAACTCTTCTCAATATGCAAAGAAAGGAACATGGTACAGAAAGACTAGACCAGAAGAAATTCACACTCATGACATTTAGTTTCATATTAAATGTTTGTTCTCTGAGCATTTCAATGACTTCAGAAATATGAAAAACAAAGAAGATTTCAACTGACAAGCTTTGGTCGTTGAAAAATAATTAGTCATCTTCGCAGCCTTTTTCATCATCCCTATCAGTTTCAGAGACAAGACACATATCACAGTATCCCCCATTTTAATTAGACAGCTAGTGAGCTGCACCAGAACCAAAACAAACTGCCAAATACAGTTAAGCAGCTGCCAGAATATAGCACAATATTACAGAGACTTTCTTTTTACAAAGTGAGAATAAGAATGCAAACTATAACAGATACCTCAGTGAATTAGTGAAGAAACTTTAAGACATGGCTTTACAATCACATTTTTAAGAAAACAACAAATTCCAATTTCTACCTGCTTTTTGGTGCAAAAAAATTTTAGCTATCCTGAATGACTATGGAAGAGGCCATGTCCAGCTGTACACATGCAGCCTGGTTTAGTATGTAGGAGCCTGAAACTGAACACGAAGGAGGCCAGAGGTAAATGGGCTCAGCATCATGCTAAGGACACCTGTACGTACTACCAGACAGGTAATAAGCTATCCCATACCCCATTAAATCCTCCCATTTAATCTTCAATTTTAACAAGTGAAGAGTTCAAATCCTGTCACAAAACATCTTATAAAATTCTCACAGGAGCATTTCCACGCTCTAAGAATCTGGAGTTTTAAAAATGCAGAATTACATGCAGACCCATTACTGGTCTGCATGTTAGAGAATTCCTGTCTGCAATATATCTGAAAAGCACTAAAATTCAAACATGGAAGAATTATACTGGAACTAAGGGTAAATTAGGAAAATTATCACAATTTTACACAACAAATTCTATTGGTCAATTTTGCTAATAAATCTAAAGGAAGCCCAAAAAACTATGGTAGTTCTGAATCAGCGAGTACATTAATTATTTATTTTAATACTAACAACACTTACTTGTATTTATGTTATTGTCGGATAGTTACTGGCAGTTTATCACCTATATAATTAAACTATAAACCCATTTTTATGGTCAGATAACTGGAAAGCATGACATGACTGAAAATGTTACCTTGTTTATTCTAATTGACCAACTGGCAGATTTTATCACCTAACCACAGATTAGTCTGCGTTGGAAGAAACCTTCAAGATCATCTAGTTCCAACCCCTCCTCCCACAGGCAGAGACACCTTCCACTAGACCAGGTTGCTCAAAGCCCTACCCAACACTTCCAGGGATGGGGCAGCCACAGTTTCTATGGGCAACCTGTTCCAGGGCCTCACCACCCTCACAGTGAAGAATTTCTTCCTAATATCTAATCTAAATCTTCCTTGCTCCAGTTTCAAGCCACTATCCATTGTCCTATCACTACATGCACCCTCCCTTTACAGCTTTCTTGTAGGCCTCTTTAGGCACTGGAAGGCTGTTCAGAGGTCTCCCCTGAGCATTCTCTTCTCCAGGCTGAAGAACACCAGCTCTCTCAGCCTGTCTTCACAGGAGAGGTGCTTCAGCCCTCTGGTCATCTTCACAGCCTCCTCTGGAATCGCTCCAACAAATCCATACCCTTATGTTGGGGACCCCCGCAGTTGAACCACTACTCCAAGTGGGGTCTAATAAAAGCAGAGTGGAAGGGGAGAATCACTTCCCTTGACCTACTGGGTCACACTTCTTTTGATGTCACCCAGCATATAATTGTTTTCTGGGCTGCAAGCACATGTTGCTGCGTGATGCTGAGCTTCTCATCAACCAACACCTCCAAGTCACCTCTCTAGGTCTGCTCTCCATCCAATTTCCACTCAGCCTGTATTTGTGCTTGGGACTGCTCTGACCCATGTGCAGCACCTTGCACTTTGCCTTGTTGAACTTGAGTTGATTCACAGAGGCCCACCTCTTAATTCTGTCAAGGTCACTCCTTACAGCATCCCTTCCATCCAACATGTCGAACACACCACACAGCTTGGTGTCATTTGCAAACTTGCTGAGGTTGCACTCAATCTCAATGTCCATGTCACCGATGAAGATGTTAAACAGGTATGATGGGTTCTGATCAAAGTGGAATTTAACTAACATTCCTATCTCTGTTAGGGAAGATTATTTTATTTGCACAAAGTAGTCTAATAATCCAGGTAACTGCAAGTATTGATAAAGGAGGAAGGAAATTGCAAGCTCATACATTGCTATTCACTGTGTTCAGCAAACTGATGAATACACTGACTTCCACTCAGATCAGAGCTCTGAGGGACAAAAGACATTTGCTCACAAAATAAATAATGAAACTATGATCTAATATGTGTAAAACCATTTATTTGAGTTCTCTAAGCACAGAGGAAATGACATTTGGTCACTGCTTCTAAATGAACGCCATTTTGCAAGCCCAAAAGAGAAGACAGGAAGTCATACAAGTATGAATCTTTAAAATAGGCACCCCCACAGCTCTTATTCTGCAAAAGCTATCCACTTAGTTTAATTTTAGCATTGTCTTCAATGGAAGGCATATTGGTTAATTCTTGTATAATAATTTTACTCTTCTGTATTCCCAAATACACTTTAAGGTGTGCAAGTCCAGAAGATTCTTTCTTTGCTGGCCACGCTTTATCCATGCTTTAACAAAAAAGGTATTTTGCACATTTTGTTAGCAGGATTTCAGCTCCAACCTAAAAGATAGCAGACTCTTGCTTTATTTCTCACACAACTGCTGGGATTTAAAAAAACTTAAAAGTCTGAGCTGGATTATTCATGCTCTTTTAATGCAAAACAATGGAAATTTGCCCTTCTTACACAAATTTAACTAACCACTGAGTTCTTAGCATCAAAACATAGACAATTCTGCTAAATAAGTCAAAAGTCCAGATGAAAAAGAAAAAAAGTGCTGTAATACAGAGATGTTCTTCTGGCAAGGATGACGCTGACACTGTATACACAAAACAGCACTGCAGTCAGGCTTAGTAAGCAATTTGAGAGCAAACCCAATATATTAAGAAAGTTGTGTGCTATCAAGTCATTAAGACAAAATTATAATGAAATGTGAGTCTGAAATGCGAGCCTGAAATGCAAATTTCCTTTGCTCTGTTTTGTGGTGGGTTTTTTTTTTTTTAAATTAGCTTTATTAGTAGCTTTTTAAAGCAGTAATTCAAAATGAAATGCTCATTTTCTAAGAAAAACATTTTAAAACTGTTAAAAGTTTTCTTCCAGTTCCACAATCTTGGAAACAGGTAGCAATAGAAATCATACTCGGCAATTCTCAAGACTATGAAGATTGTAACAGCTTCCCTGAAGGTCACCAAGTTGTAAAACTGAAATTACAACCAGGAAATGATTGACATACCACACCATTTTGCCTCTGTCCAATTTTAGAGTAATTGGCTTGACAAACCTACTGCTAATTCTGATCAAAGCAACAGTAAAATTCACAATCCTTTCTCTATGAGATGAGCTTTATTTATTTGGACAAAAATATAGGCCACGTAGCATCAGAAAAAATAAGATGATAAGACAGGAGGATATTACAAAGTTGTATATTGCTATTTACAACATGGGACCATGTCAATAAAACTCAAACTAACATCAATTATATTTGTGTTCCATGCACAACTACTCCAAGGAATTACTGTTGACAAGTGTTAGAAATGTATTCCCAGGATAAAACCCTTTATGTCAAGCAGCATACACCTGTTCATTTAACATACAAAGGGCTTTTGCTGCCACTCTTTTTATTTTCTTCTGTTATAAAGACTTATTATTCGTATGAAACAGCTTCAAAACTAAGAAATTTATACGTTACCGTATACAGGGAAAGTTTACAGCAGAGCTAACATGTACATGACTTGCAAATCAAAGTGACTTGTCAGTAGAAGACCCTAAGCACCAACAATCCTTAGAGACAGCTAAAATACCCAGACTTAATTTTTCTGGAATGATAAACATAAAAACAGAGTCTCATGTTTTGAGTCAACACCACTTTAAAAATGGAGCTAAATTTAAGAGGGTTAACATGTCTTTTACAACCTTGATGCCAAAAGTTTTAAGATTTTTGATGTCAATGGTGTATTTTTAAAAAGATTGCTTCAAATTACTGAAAGTAAAAAAAAAACCAAAAACAAAAAATCCCACACACATTTTCATCATTTTTAGATCCTCCTCTGCTCTGCTTTTAGAGATCAGCCAGTATCTAGTTATTCTCTGGCTCCATGCATAAGGAAATGATGCATCTTTTTTTCCATTTGTAAATCACATTGAGAATACTTACTTATTTATAAAAGCAGATTCCTAGAATTCCTAACACCAGAATACTGGACTTGTATTTAAAAGAATCTAGTGGTCTGAATTTGTAGTCACCAATCCTGATCCTTGAATATGAGATTAACTTACCAGAACTGGTAGGTTTTGCAATGGCTGAGAATTTTAACACTACGGTAACATTTCACATTGGCCAAAGATGTCTTGCTCAATATTTCCACTATGCCAGACTTACTGATTTCCTTCCTTAGCTTTGAACTTTTTCAGCCTGATGCACCTCAATGACACAACAACCCTGCCATGACAGACTTCAGTTGCCTGCTGCCTGTTGAAGATTATCCTTTTGCAAAGCCTTCCAAGCCAAAATAGGTATTTTGTATTCGATTACAGCTCTAATTATGTTAACTTATTCACTGCTTTTGATGACCTCTCAGCCTCCCTCACTGCTTTTGATGACCTCTTGGCCTCCCTCAGATGCAAGACACCTTTTTAAGTTTACAAGTTATTGCACTGTTTTCCCTGTATTGCTCTTACTCAACTTTCCTTTCCAGCTGCCTAGCAGTCAGCACCATTTGCAACATTAAGTATGCTTTGCAGCAAACAGAAAAGAAATTGCAGCAAGTTTACTCAGCCACTTTAAGAGAAAATTGAGACGCAAGTTGGCAGTGTAAAACTAATGTAAACTATCTGCAGTTAATATGTACAAGCATAGAATTTGGATATCTATGTAGTGGAGTTACAGATGAGTCTAACAAATATTTTTTCCTGACCCAAGAAGGTCAACTGTCAAACCAGGAGATAACATTGCAACATTCAAACAAATAGACTATATTACTACATAAATAATGTCATATGAGAAAAGTAGCTTAATTCTGGGAAGTGGAAAGAACAAACTATTTTTTATTGACTATGCAAAGCAAATTACTGTGAGATCTGAAATATTATAAATTCACCTGGCAGTATATTTCATGGTAATTTGATTGTATACATAGGAGATAAGAATATATTGTAAATTTACATACTCTGAAACTGCAATGAACTAGACTCTTAAGATGTGCTTCTTTATTTATACCACTTGAAGACTTCATATAATTGACTGTGTTTTTAACAGCCTAAATTAAAAAATTTCCCATTTTGAACAAAGTGTGATAAAGAAGTCTAAAAATGTCCACGGAAAGCACCAAGATAACATGATCAATGATATTTCTGGATAAAAGAATACTTACAATCAAAAACACTGTTTTGCAAATATATTATTTAAACACTGGAAAGACGATATCCTTCATATAAGAATTTGTAAAAGCCTCTCAAATATCTTAATAAAGTAACTCCCTTTTGCATACTACTGCTTAAAAAACTAGCCTACCATACACTTCTGCATCCTACTAAACAATAAAATAAAGAAAAAAGCAATTGAAAGGGACAGTCAGGGAGAAAAGATCCATTCAGAGCTAGAGCTGAGGCTCCTCTGGGGTAGGATGTAGGAATGACACCGCTGCTTCAGATGGAAACCATGAGGTTAGTCACTGCCACACAAAGTCTTAAAAGGGCTTTAGCACAATTCTGAAATTCATTGTGCAGCAAGGAATGAATCTCTGCACACAAGAGGTGATCATTCTGTACATATATAATATAGACAGTCAGCCCTAATTATATTTGTAATATGAATTTGCAGTAAGTTAAGGCAAATAAAATCTCCTAGTGCCAGAAAGCCCTGATAACAGAGAAGCCAATTTTTGTGCTATACATATATTTATAGGTACATATTTTTGAAGAAAATCATTATTTATTTCTGGCCTACTTAGCATCTTCCATAACTATATGACAGAAAAAGAAGAGCCACGGCTCAAAATCAGTCACCAGGGTAGACAAGAAGCAGTCCATTTTCTTTGCTGTGGCACATAGTACTACACCATACCTTGAGGTATTAGCCGCAAGACTGCATGAAAGATCCGAGAGGGGTCTTTGGGCAATTTTCCACATAATAACTACGCACACCTACATAAGTGGATTTCTTAACCTTTTCTAAAAATGCACCAAAACCAACTAAAAGTGAATCAATGGCCTAATTCACTCTTTGAGGTAGCTCACTACAAAGCTCTAACGAACTTCAAAGAAAATGTCTTAATTTTGAAGCTAATCTAATCTAACAAAATGAAAGCACTTAAACTCTTCCACTGTCATAGAATAATAGGACCACAGAATAGTTAGGGTTGAAAAGGAACTTAAGATCATCTAGTTCCAACCTCCCTGCCATGGGCAGGGGCACCTCACACTAAACCATATCACCCGAGGCTCTGTCCAACCTGGCCTTGAACAACGCCACAAATGGAGCATTCACAACTTCCCTGAGCAACCCATTCCAGTGCCTCACCGCCCTCACAGTAAAGAATTTCTTCCTCATATCCAATCTAAACATCCCCTGTTTAAGTTTGAACCCATTACCCCTTCTCCTATCACTACAGTTCCTAATGAAGAGTCCCTCCCCAGCATTCCTATAGGCCCCCTTCAGACACTGGAAGGCTGCTATGAGACCTCCATGCAGCCTTCTCTTCTCCAGGCTGAACAGACCCAACTTTCTCAGCCTATCTTCATACGGGAGGTGCTGCAGTCCCCTCATCATCCTCATGGCCCTCCTCCGGACTTGTTCCAACAGTTCCATGTCCTTTCTATGTCGAGGACACCAGAACTGCACACAATACTCCAAGTGAGGTCTCAACAGAGCAGAGTAGAGGGGCAGGATTGCCTCCCTTGACCTGCTGGTCATGCTCCTTTTGGTGCAACCCAGGATACGGTTGGCTTTCTGGGCTGCGAGCGCAGATGCAGGCTCATGTTCATTTGTCCATCGACCAACACCCCCAAGTCCTTCTCTGCAGGGCTGCTCTCAATCTCTTCTCTGCCCAACCTGTAGCTATGCCTGAGATTTCTCCAACCCAGGTGTAGGACCTGGCACTTCTCATGGTTAAACTTCATCAGGTTGGCATCAGCCCACCTCACAAGCGTGTCAATGTCCCTCTGGATGGCATTCCTGATTGAGTCCTATGTCTGAATACCAGTGTTTTGTTAGTTTTTCCACAACAACTTGAGAACTTGAGAATAGTTTCAATTCCTTGTAAAATTAAATCCAGAAAAATTTCGATCCATAGGCAAAAAAACCTGTCAAACTAAAGCATCAGTAAGGTACTGGTTCATCCTTAAACTTTGAGAGAAATACTTTAGAATCCACCTAAAAGTTTATGACAGCAAGGATAATGAAAATGCCCTTTCCTTCTTAAAGAAACACTAACATACCTTGAAGAACAATATATAGCTACCTTTTATTTTACAGCCAAACAGAAATTTTGGCTAAATAAAAATACATAAAACAGCATCAAATGAAAACCCTATGTAGTGTTATTACAGATTTGTATAGGTTATGAAAAATGTTATAAAGAGAAAGAAGTATCTGCACAGCAAGTCCTGCAGAGATTAACTGATTTCCTAAATAATTTGGTCAACTAATTATATTTTTTGATGTTACCTTAAAGATGCAGATCCTGTCTTTATTATAGGTTTTATTGCAATGTGACACACATTTTTGTGACACAGAACTGTATTACTAGATCATGAAACTTCCAAAAAGAGTGAAGCAAAAATAAGAACACATGCTTGTGTAACTCCTGCAGAACAAGCACCATCCCCAAAGTTGCTAAGGTAATGAAAACCAGAAAAAGCAACTAACCCAAACCACACCCTCAGCCCCTGCATGTTCCTGAATACTAAATACTGCAATCAAGTACAAGCATAATTCACGTCAGATTAAAACAAATGCAAATTAGTCATTTATACGCATCTTCCAACTAAAGAATTGGACCAGTTTAGCAAAGTGAAATATGCTTCCATGTCTTTTCTATGTATATGTAGGCACAAATACACTGGGAAGAGGGAAAGCAAACAAAACTGAGCTGACAGATGTGGCAATGTACTATATTTGTAGAAACACAAAATGGTGCCAATACTGAGCTTGTCTGCAGGATAAGACAGAGGAAGTAGAGTTGGCCTAAACTGTCAAAGATCAAAAAAGAATAGTCACACTTGTCAACATCCATCACTGGCAGATCCTTCCTCAGGTCCCACCCTTCTGTCATCAGCAGGGAACGCTTTAAATGGGGGAAAGTAAAGGGAATCGTATACAGACTTAAACAAAGTCTTCAAACTCAACTACCCAAAGCCAGCTAATCCTCTTCCTATCTAATCCACTACTTGCTGCCAAAGCAAAACAAGAGAAGCAACATTCAGCTGGTTAGGTTGCTTCAAAACAATAGCCGAGGTGCTGGCCTCAGCTTGGGTAAGCCTAAGGCTCCTGCTTCGTCCATTTATGACACATCTTCAGCTGTTACCATGACAACACTGATATCTCTCCATGCTGCGAAGTGCTCTTTGTTTAAATATTGTATAAATGAATGTAAATCTTTCATGCAGTTATTGTTTGTGGAATGGGCGTAGTATTCCCCTTCTCAGCTTTATTAGAGTAAGAAATACTATACAGATCAGTCATATTTTTATTCACTGAACACTGAAAAATTTCAACAGCCCAACCCAGCAAAATGTTAATACTTTTAATGAAAAGCAGTAAAGTAAGGCTCTCAGCATCTCAGCACAGGAAAGATCAGTTTTTCAGGACAGAAAATTTGCTAAAATTCGTGTGTGTTGAAAATGAGACTTACACAAACTTATCGTCCATTCAGGTTCAAGTAAAAGAATTTTAAATGCTTCAGCGTTCTAAGTGAACATTTTGTAGGGATTTTCAATTAATAGGTTTTTATATTTTAACTTTTGTAATTTTTTTATTATTCATAAACACTGAAAAATTCCTTAGGATAACAACATTCCCACATGTCTTTAGCTGGGTTTCAAAGCACAAACAGGATGCCATGCTCTCAAGGCATTCTGCACTTGAGAATTAGTAAAACCCCTTATAGACAGGGTACAGCTTCTACTACAATGTATATGTAAACCTGTAAAAGCAATTCTATTATTTTCAATTCTACATTCATAGAAGAGTTTCAGATAAACACAGAAATAAACAGATCATCCTAGTTTTCTTTTTCATTAGACATTTAAAAGCAAATAAGAACATAAAAAACCTGTCAACTCTTAAAAAAAAACCCAACAAAAACAAAAAAGCTCAGTACTTTTCCCATTGCAAAGGCCTATGAAGTCATTCGCATAGGTCTTACAATGTAAATTTGGCACCCAATTCCTATACTGATATCACTTTATATCACTGATTTTCATACTGATTGGTTGTTTTAATAGGTTCATATTCCATGGGGTGGACTTACGTCTTTGCAGACAGAGCTCATAATTTCCATCCGCATTGGCACAAAACAAGTATGAGCTTATTTAGGACTGAATGTAGCTCATGGGAATGGGAGTGCACATACTGTGCCAGGCACTAATAACTGTTAACATTAGAGACAGAGTGTTTCGACTACCCTAGTAAATCCACATCCTTCAGTTCCTTTACCAACAACAGAAATCAACTTCTTACGTAAGCCCTTTATCCTGTATTCTTTCTTTCTACACAGAGAATACGGGGCTTCTACTAACACCCCATAACAGATGCAGATTTTTTATTACTTATATACAGATACTCCACAGTAAGATGACACTGAGGAGCAGAGTATTTTTATTTGCAAATACACAGTAATGCTGTAAAACCCTACAAGGAAATGCATTAAATAAGTTTAGACTCATCTTCAATCATTCCCCATAATTTTTTTACCTTTTTTTTATTCTAGAAGGCAGGCACAAAGATATTTCATCTTCTCATTTCTCTTTTAGACTCACTTTTTGTGGCTGCTGTAGCATTTAAATAGAGTAAATCAGTTCTCTGTAAAGAAAAAGCGAGTTCTACACGCAGAGCTGCATGGCTTAAGGAATATCCAGCAAACATGCTCAATCAACATTTGCTCCTTCTGGAATTAAAAGGATGTGCCTCTGCATCAGATTTATCCCTTGTCTACTGTTTGAATAGTGTGGCAGTCTCTCTCTATGCCATAATATGATTTGGATTGAGGGGAAAAGGTCATAGGGTTATTCTAAAACTGCATTGCAATGCCCGATTTTCATCTAATGAGGATTATCTAATTTACATCTGAAAACCTGTACCTACTGCAAACCTGTAAATTACAAAAGAAGGCGTGTGCAAGGCTGGAGCAGCTAGTGGGAAGCAAATTGAAATTTACTCTGCTAGAACTCTTATTCTATATAAGCATGTTAATTATTATCACTGCAATAATGAGATTAAGAATTTAATAAAATCTTGGCTCACAATATTAGTCTTTTTTGTGATTAAGTTAATAATAATTGAAAGTAGCAAGCTTAAGAGCATAGCATTTGCTGGCATGAGATGACACACTGCTTTAAAAGATAATAATGATATATAAGTCATTTAGGCACAACATTCATTAAAGAAAGGATCCTTATGAATATCATCAATAAGTAAGTATCAAATAGTAGTCCTGATTCTGTAAACCCCTGCAGAAATAGGCAATTTCAGCCATGGTTAATACCTCATTTAAACTGGTAAGATTACCCAAATTCTCATAAGTAACTCTCTCTCCCTATTTTAGTAGATCATAGGTTAATTACAAAATTATCTGGAGTCTTCCTGACCTATCACTTTACATTCCTGAAATCCATTAAGTAAAGATAACACAAGGCCATTGTTGCACACAGACACATAGGTTCCTTTCATCTTTAGAACCAACATGTATGACTCCAATTTCCCTTTAATTAGATAATCTTTCAGAGGATTATTTGCTAATTATCCTCAGTAGGCTTTCAGCATATGAAAAAATACAGCAGGGAGGGAGCAATCCCATAAAGAGAGACTTCTATAAGAAACCTGACATATTATATAGACTGCAGTATGGAAATAACACACCGATGCTCAGGGATCCTTCAACCATAACACTGCAGGTATAACAACTTAGTTGCATTAATTGCACCCAGGCTCTATTACATTTCAAAATCATCCAACAAGAGACAGGACTTCAAAATGAGATTATTTTACTAAAAAGCATGTCTAAGCAACTACCTGACAGACTTTTGTACTTGTAATGACCAAGGACCAAGTCTTACATGAAGCCAGTTTTCCAAGCAGTCTCTTCCCAAACAGAAATTCTTGCTCAGATAGGAATCTTCCCTTCTAAACCTCTCTAGCAAAAAGTCTTATTTTCTGTTTTTTCTGTAATGTTTAATTCTGACAGAAAATTCAATCAAGAAATATTTGCAACTTCCTTAATAACGAAATTCTATTTGTGGCAGTCTTACTTTAAGCTATACGATGGTGCTTCTGAAACATACAGCCCTTTCTGCCAGACCTAAAAAGTATTAACATGTGGTTTGTTAATAATATATTCATATTTACAAACACGATTAATTCTACCAGAACAGCTTAAGTTCTGGTGCACAGTATGTATTTTGAGAATCACTACTTCCACAACAGTATTAGTGACATGAAGAAGTGCACCTTACTATTTGGTTATGATGAATCTGTGAGAGATTAATTCAAATTTGAGGATTCTGATATATTTAGGCAATTTTACAACTTTATCCAATTTCCAGCATTTGGAGGGCATGAGTTTCTATACACTCTTGCTGCCTACATGCTTTTTGCATTACCATGTAAGTAAGGGTATTAAAGACAACTCAGTATACTGGTCAAATAGGCAAAACAAGAAATGTTGAACTGCTGCTTCCATTAGAGCAGAGCTCACAATATAAACAAGAACTATCAGACAGCATGTGCTTGAAGAAAACTTCTTTTCAGCCTAGCAATTATAACTATCCATACTTCACAGACTCACAGCCCTTAACTTCTCTTCACAAAGTTAAACTATAGTTGCCTGATATCCATGCAACCTGCTGACACAAAAACTGTCTAGTTCTGGGGTCTGATTTACTACGTGGCCAACAAAAGCTACAGAGATTGCATCTATAACCAGTAAATCTCTCACAAATTGCTACTCAGTTGACAAAGCAGACATCTGTAACCAGAATGGATAAAACAGGAAGAGAGAACTGTCAGACATATCCTAGCAGTAGCTGAGTTTTATTCCTTCACCTCCTTTCAGCTAACCAAAACATGGCACAGAGTTTTGGCTGCTGCTGTCCTTTACTGTTCTGACTCACTGCTGCCATATCCTTTTCCATAATTTCCAAGGCACAGCAATACCAGTTTTGTTCCAGGATCTCCCACATCGAAAATTTGAGCAGCAAAGTGCAGTCACATGACTTGATGGAACTGAGATAAACAGAATGATACTTCAGCCAACTATCCAGCAATCCAGAAAAATGACGGACCAATGCTGGCAGCTCCAGCTCACAGTCTTCTTTGCTGCCGAGTCAAGCATTTGCAGCATGCTTACAACAGCAGACACAGCCAAGTGTGTTTAAGTTCCAGCAGCGTGGAAGCATCCTGTCAGCAACTCTAGAGCTGCAAAAATCCTAACAAAGACATCATCTAAGTTTATTAGCCTCCAAGTACTTACAGGATGTGAAATTTGGTCACTGAACTCAAGACAGCTATTCAGAGAAAGTCAAACATTATTTATGCAGTTGTAGAACTTGGGCGCCTTGGATATACATCAGAAATTAGAACAAAAACAAAAATGTTGTGTACATGTGTCTATACTGGGAAAAAAACATCTACCTCTTTTGATGATTTATAGGAAAGATAAAAATCTTTACCTATAATAAATTCATAAACACTTCTTATGCTAAGCTTCTGGTGTACTGTGCTGATGTCTTGAGTTAATGTAGATTGAGTATACTCAAGAAGATAAATGTTACTGTCCTGTAAGACTTGTATACAGCATTCTCCTGCATTTTTTAGTTTGACAGAAAGGAAAGAATAATAAATGACAAGAGCTGATGGTTTACTACTTTAGATGGCTTAGCACTTTAGAAACATCTGGATTAAATGCTTACCTAGCAGCACTGTCTATACTTCTCTGATGGATTGTTTTTGTAAAGAAGGAAAGCACCTGAGTTCTAAAGTTAAAATAACTGAATTAAAGATACTCCAGTATTATGTTCTTTAAATTATGTAGGAAGTATGCGTTATATGTCAAAACATGTTGTATTTCAAAGTCTTGTTCTTAAAATTACCTACTATTTTCAAACCCACCACCTAAGACTCATAAATATTTTTCAGCATGTCAATCTTTGTGATAATATTTAGAAATCTAAGGGATACCTTGTTCCTGTAACAATTTTGTGGCCAGAAAGATGTTGTAAATCAATTATTCCAAGTATACTGCACTGAAGACTTCTGATCACAGATACTCTTACTCACATGCATTAAACAGTACGGAGTCCAGTCTTCGAAAGAGGAAAAAAAATCACCACCACATAAATTTAATAAGATTACTTCAAAATTTGGCAACTGTTCCTTCTTCAGTATATGATTTTACACTTATCTAACCATGTTGTCTTGCATATAATCTGAAAACAGGGCACTAACAAACTTATTTGTCCAACTCACCCAATGCCTCCAAAGGAAGACACATTTGTTCAGAAAACAAAAAGATAAAATATACTCCATAATATGAAATTGTTACAGTCTGTGGCATATTAGTGAAAGGTCCATGAGTAAATATGATGAGTATTCTACAGATATTACAGATGTGGTCGGCAGACTGTCATATTCAGAGTTCCGAGAACAAGCAAAGCAACTGGGGAAAGGGATATTCAAAGCAGAGCCATCTGGACAGTACATTTGAGTAATGTCCCACATCAATGCATGTGCAACTAAGGGTTCAGCTAATCTTGTCTTTCAGTACAGCTAAGGCTGAGGAGGAGAATACATCACTAATCTCTGCATTACCATTATAAGAATCAGTTTTAATTTAAATTCTCTGATATACACATTTGCTGCTAAAATTGGCTCCACTTATACTTGTTCACTGAGAATAAAAATTTAGTGATGCTCCAGACTCACTTCGGCATAGTGTAAAGGACTGCATCTAGTGTGTAACCATATATATAAACATTACCTTTCTACTTTCACGAAACTGTAACAAAATTTTGAGTTCCTTAGCTCTACCACACAACGAATGCACTAAAACTTAAAGAGCAGAAGCATTTGCATTTTTATTTTCTCTTTCCAGTTGTCTGTCCTGCAATCTAAAAGGCCTTGCAATCAGGTGAAATATGCATATTTATCCCCCCACATGATTTGACTTCTATTTTTAAAATACCTAGAATAAAAAAAACAGGTACAAAATTTCATGTCTATAATAAGCAGCCCTGGAACAGACTTCTTCATTTTCCCCAGCAAATTTTCTATTGCAAATACAGATCTTAAAACACAAGTGTTAAGATCAACAACAAAAATAATTTGTATTTATAACTATCTGTGGGAAAAAAGAGGCACTTACTTATACCAACCATGCCACTACAGTCCACTATAACATAGAATTTTCTAAAATATAGCAAATACCTTATAAATAGGGTTTTTTTGGAAGACTCATTACACTCTCCCCAACACATATGGGATACTCTATCCGTTTTAGAAACACTGTATCATTCAGTTCCCCACCTCCCCCCCCAAAAAAAAAAAAGACTTAAAACTGCAATATACAGGAAAAGGTTGCTCAAATGAGAGCTAAGTTACAGAGAGTTTTGAACTCTACACTCACATGAGGCCAGCAAGCAAGAAGAGCCTACCACGTATGTTCAGACACATCAGATTTTATATTAAAAAAAAAAACCCACTCACAAGAGACCAGAGTAAAATTTCCACATGAGAACAAAAATCATACTCTGCTGGTATACTGTAATATCACTTTTCCTGCTGAAAATGCTTCTGCACACATCAAGTTCCTAGAAAGTGACTTTTTCAACTTTATTGAGTAGTCACATGTAAACCTTTACACAATTAATGACTTGCAATCTGAAGTCATTCTGAAGATCACTAACACGATTTGACTGAAAATAAGAATAGATTTCCATCATGCATCAACTTTAAGTTCCAGCACATGCAAGGAGGCAGCCACATTTATGTCAAATGATTTCCAAGTTTAAACAAATTCAAATAAAGAAATGCAACTAAATAATATGGATAAAATTGATGCTTATTCTGAAATTTCCATTTCTCCCAATCCCTCCCCTTCCTCCCATCTTTCTGATATACTAAGAATCTACTGAAGTAAATCTTGGTTTTACCAGTGAAATAACAAAAAAAAAAAACCCTCAAACAAAAACAAAACAAAACCAAAAAACAAACCCAAACAACCAACCACCAAATCCGTTATTAATAAGGTTCCCTTTCTTCTCCCCACCTCCCCACTATACCTAATTTTCATGACTGCCATATGAATCTGATGAACTGCATTCTTCTTTACTTGGTTTTTATATGCACTTCCTTTACGACGTACCAGTCTAATGAATTACAGGACTGACAACTGCCATAATAAAGAATAAGATAAGAACTAAGTATTTTTATACCCAATTTCTCAATTCTTCAGTAAGCCAAAGTTGCCTGGGGTACTTCAAAGTTCGAGATCTTCTATGTCTGATTTTCAGCTACTGAAAATCTGAATTTGACAAGCAGGTAGCTTTTGCATCTTATTCTACAGAATGGAGTGCTAATACAGACATCAGCCTACAAAACTCCTGTACCCCAGAGTTAAACTGCCTCCTGGTGCTCACAGTAGTAACACTGAGTTTTTACCATTACTTGGGCAATTCACTAGTATTTCAATTTTTACATGACTACAGGCAGGTGTCATGGTTTAAGCCCAGCCAGTCACTCAGCACCACGCAACTGTTCATTCACTCCCCTCCTTTACACCCTCCTTCTGTGCAAGATGGGAAGGAGAACTGAAAGAATGTAAACCCCAAAGGGTGAGATAAGAATAGTCCAATAACTAAAGTATAATATAAAAATAATAATGAGAAGAGAAACAAGGGGAGAGAATATAAAACTAAAAAGGCAAAGGAAAAAAAACCAATAAACACAAGTGATGCACAGTACAATTACTCACCACCCACCGACCGATACCCAGCCAGACCTGAGCAGTGATCTGCCCTTACAGGTAATTCCCCCCAGTTTATATACTGGGGGCATGATGTGGTATGGAATACCCCTTTGGCTAGTTTGGGTCAGGTGTCCTATCTTTGCTTCCTCCCAGCTTCCTGTGCCCCTCCTCACTGGCACAGTGTGAGAAACTGAAAAGTCCTTGATCAGAGTAAGTGCTACTTAGCAACAACTTAAACATCAGTATGTTATCAGCATTGCTTTCAGATTAAAGTTGAAACACAGCACTTCACCAATTACTAGGAAAAAGAAAAAATAACTGTTACAAATGAACCCAGGACACCATGGACAGTACAGTTAAACACAATCCATTAAAATATGCAACAAGCATAGGAAGTTGAATTTAACACAACAGCAGTTTGCTCCTCCTCTGCCAAAACAAAGCCACAAAGGATTCCCAGTATCAAAAATCTGAGTAAGAGGTGAAGGGGAAAAAAGAATTTACTCAGAACCATTAATCTTCAGTGAAGATCCTTTATTGGTCAAGACTTACAGCAGCTGATGACAGCAGTAGATACTGTACTACAAACTGAAGACAAAATCCTCGCTCCGAAGTTCATGCCAAATTCCAACAGTACTTTTGAGCAATTCCTAGCCCTTGTGACTCAGTTTTTGAACTGTCAGTTGAGTGGGAGGTGTGAATTGAGGAAACGTTTGCATGAATTTCCTCATTTAGCCATTTTTCTGTAACATACATTGGCAGAGCCCAGAGGGGAGAAAAAAAAAAAAAAAAAAAAAAAAAAAACAAAAAAAAAACAAAAAAAAACAAAACAACAAATCACCGCTCTGCATATTGTTCACTGTTTTCTGAGTGCATTACTCAGCTTTTTAGCTAGGCCAATGCTTACACCTCCCAGAAATGCTGAAGGCTGCAATTCTTAACTCTTCAACAGAAACAACCAAAGACAAAGAACAATTCTCTTTTTACAACCACATTTTTGCAGGCTCCTCATCCTATAGATAGCCACATGAAATCTATTAAACATCAAGCTACTACCGAAAGGAAAAAATGGCTTGGAAACTTTAATGCACAGAAGAAATACATATGCACATACATAGTATCAATTGTGCTAAGAACGTCAAGACTTAGCACGGCTTGAACTTCGTACAAACTTAAGCAGACTAAAGTAGGTATGACGCCCAAAGCAAGCAGGTGAAGATGTCTCTATCACTTAGGCCAGGAGCTGGCAGTCTGATCTCTGGTGTCCCATTTACAGCTCTGCTATTGCCCAATTCTGTGACTTCAGACAGTATGGTACAAAATGTAACAAAAAATGTAGGGCCCAACCCACTCAGTAAGTTTTGGCCTGCCTTTAGGAATTCATAACAGAGGGAATAAGAAACACACATCTGTCTTTGAAACACTTGCTTGAAGGAGGACAAACCTTCTGCACTCCCTGAGAGAACAAAATGTCAGGATTCCAGTCACTGCTACAGGCTCAGCTTGGCGAGACCACAGAGAGAAACAATGTGTCTGCCCAAATCCCACTGCGCTAAAGATTACATCGGGGAAGCATGCAGAAACTTCTGAAACAAAGAAACCTTACTTACAGTAGCAGGGAAGCAGTAATCAACACCAGACCTGGTGTTACCACAAGTCACTCCACCAGCATCATTCCTCGGCCTAGGAGCTACAGAGCAGCCTCCCCATCAGTTCCCATCAGAAGCCAGCACCCTAAGCTGTAGGGCAACGGTGTGGGGTTCAACAGGTAGGCACCCTGCATGTGTATGACCTTGTAGTGTGCCCAAGGATGTGTGCTAGTGGGATACATAAAGAACATCCACATCTTCCACTAGAAGGGGGTGTGACAGGTCCAGCATATGCCCAGAAAAGATGCGTTCTCACAACCCTTTCTTTCAGTAATGAAGGAACATACACCCTTGTGAGGACTAGGGCTAGCTATAAAAGAGCATTCAGAAATACGCTATTGCATATCAGTATCGTCTAGGTGTCTACTATCATGGTTTATCCACTGCATTGCTGATATTGTTCCCTGATGTACAATTTATTGATTTCCAGTTAATTCTGTCATTAAAATACCAGTAAACCACTCTGATCCTTCTTTGACTTAATCTGTGTTAACTGTGCAGTTTGCCCCTGTAATCAGAATTCAAACCAAGCGCCAATGCAGGAAGAAACCTAAAAGTCACTACTGCCTAGCTAATTACCTGGATGACCCCAAATAAAAAATTCTTTGGTGAGCCACAACAAGCAATGGAAAGCTCCGGGGCAAACAGCACTTCCAGTCAGAATAGCAACGCTCTCCAGATACAAGACACACATAGATCCAGGCTATTTGGCAATGCATCCAGGCAATACATGCATTGTATTGCTTTATGCTATTATGCATGTAAACTATTTAAAGACTTTTGTATTTTCATGCTCTATTCATAGAGTACTTTGCAATGGCTGGGAGAGTGCCCATACCCGAACAAATGAAAACTAAACTTTGATGCAGACAACATTGGGAAAAGTGGTTTTTAAGTAGAATGTATCACCAAGAATCTTCGGGAATCTCCTCAGTTTCATACAGTTTGCTTTGCATAGCAACAGCCATTATGCACACAGTCTGCAGAACTGTATTCCAATAGATCCATAAGCTTATTATAACTGATTTTAAAGAAGTTAGCAGGGAGATTAAAAATGTAGAATAAAATAAACTCCGAATACACTTTACGCATAATCCTTTCCAATGGGTTGAATTACTTCTCTTTTCCATGCCTACCATTATGAGAGCAGTTTTCAGTGACTCTGGTTTGATAACTGGCAATCTTGCCACAAAATGCGGACAAAGCAAACCAAAAATAACAAGTAGCAGAATACACAGCACTGGTTTCTCAAGGGACACATATACATGTTGATGCCTGACTGCAACATGAATAATTCAGAATCTTCCTATCAGAAAATGGTTTTTGCGTAACTAAAGTAACCCCCCCCTGCATTCATTAAGAAAGATTAATAGCAACAACAGCAAATTTTGGTATTTCTTACCATCATTAGACTTAATGGTTAGCACGTGAGTTTTATACAGGTGAAGGACAATTACCTCCTGTCCATGCCCTGCGTCTTCTGAATAAATCATTCAACAGCTTTTCCCTAAAATGCATTTTAATGATATTGTATGTTCAAGGGTGTCACATTAAAAAAATGTACCCTTTAGAATACTGTTAGTGTAAACTGCTTTCTATCTGAAAGCTAAAAGGAAGCTTCAAATAAGCAGCATGAAATCGGTCAGACAGACAGTGATGTGCCATTCTGTGGCATACCACTGATGAATCTGAGGAAATAAGGTATATACTACGTGGTCCTCAGGGGCTCATCCTGATGCAAAAGAAAATCCTTAGCAGAAGGGAGCAAAGGCAGTGGGTCCTACAACAGCCATCTTCTCTTCTACTAGGGAAAGACATTCAAGTTCTCTGCCTTTTGGAGACAGTAGTAGATGGAATACATTAGCAAGTCCTACAGTGAATTTTAATTAAGGCAGGGAACTCACAGTTATTGCAAGGATGCTGAAATTAGGATGGGAAGGGAAGCAAGAACGAGAAAATTCTCTGGGTTACTATTTTTGTGGCATCCTAAGTCTAGTTAACCATGTTGCAATGCAGTTCAAGTAGGTACCAGCAAAGCTCTACAAAATTTTCTACTGTATTCTACTATATTGTGTCACTTCAATGTTAGCAAAGGGTAATATCTGATTATTGGTTAGCTTTAAACATTTTTAAAAGAAAAAAAAAAAAAAAAAAGTGGTTATAATCCAAAGAGCAGCCCCTTCCAAGAAAAGCAGACAAAGCACCTAACCATAAATTAAGTATCCCATGGCCTTTTATAAGTGATCCTCTAATATAAAATAAGGTTAAATGAGCCTCACTAAAATGATTCCATTGACATATCTGTGTTTTGTATTTGTGGCTTTTGTGTTCCTCTGCAGAGCCCACTAATGGCAATAGAGCAATTCAATATATAACCCATTAGCAAAAATATAAAGCCCAGCTATCAAAAAATGTCCAATGATTGTGATTCTTAAACTGTGTAATGACAATCTAAGGGCTGCCTATGCAACTCTATTGGATTTTTAAGTATTTAAATGCATTAGAAGAGCAAATATTAAAAGTACTCCAGTTCTTCATGCCAGATTGATTGATACCAAATGTCTAAGTCCGTAAGCTAAGTTTAAATTCGTAACTACTCCACAAATAGTGAACACACTGATCAACAACTTACATAAGTTTCTTTCTTCAAAGCAGAACATTATTCTATAAAATACAAGAAGTTTAGATATTTACATTTACTAATTTCGTGTTTGCTGAAACATGTCTGGAGAACCAGTGCTGTCCTAACAGCCCTTCGTAATTAAACTACAGTAACAGATTGTAAGCAAACTACATAAAATGAGTCAAATGCCTATTTCTGAGTATGTCTAGTGAGACTTGCACATTTCAAAGAGTTGAAATGCATTTGCTCATAAACCTAAATAAAACACGTCATCAACTCAACAGATCCACTGAGAAAGTTTCTTTTTCCAGCGAAGCTTCAAACCTTGTTTGCATGCGAGGTGTTTGGTCCAGCTGCTGTAGCTTACAGCAGCCACCCAGCTGAGAGAGGGGCCACTATTTTAAGCAGAAGAGTGAATGGTTAAAGTCCAAAGGGACAAAATAAGCAGAAAACCAGAGAATTGCTACAAGGCAGCTGAGCCACAAGGAAACACAACTTTCATTGTCATTTGCTGTCTCATCGCTCTCTCTAGTACTTTTGGTCCAGGTCTGCACAAAGTAAGCTCATAGGCCAAGTATATGTTGCAGCTATCAGTAAGACTATACTATACGATGTTATAAATGATATTTCAAGAGCACTGAATAATTTATATGAAGTATCACTTGCAGTTCCAAATGCTAAGACATCAGAAGGCACTATTCCAGGATAGGAAATAATCACTGCGTAACTTGGAAGGAACTGTTCCCCTGAGGCAAAATATTAGCTACCAAAAATATAAGTGAGATTTTCAAGTTCCTCTAAATGCTTTTGACTTGCAAAATCAGACCAGAAAAGCTCATGTTACAAAGTCACTAGTGCAGCTAAGCACACAGACCAATCATTCCCTTCAGGTACAAGTATTTAACTGGACACAAAAGACTATACACATGATAATAAAAAGTCAGCATTGGGAAAACAAACACATGAAAAACTTGACTAACTGAAAATTTTCCAGTAAAAATACTGCACCTAGGAGACAAAACAGAATTCTTTACAGAAAGAAAGATTGCAGTAGAGGAAATAGGGTCTATCATGGATACACAGATTTTACGGAGTATCCAACCAGTATCAAGATTATAAAATGTTTTCCAATGCAGAGGATTTTCAGCCCTTGCAAATTAGATCCTCCAAGTCTGGTATTTCTGCAGGAAAGATGCTTCACGCACTTTTACATGGTATAAAACTCCACAGTAAGCTTTTGATTAAGTTAAAAAAAAAAACCCTCACACACACAAAAAAAATGCACATTTCCTGTCTAATGCAATATTTTAAAGAACAGAACTCCAAAATTAAATTTTCTAGCAGAAAGTTGCATGCCAGATTTTTGAATCACTGATGACAGCACAGCAGTTTAAACTTTCTCTCCAATCTTCTCTTGGAGTTTTATGTTACTTTGGAAATTACTACTCAATTTCTTTGCATGGTCTTTCTTCTTCTAGGTCCATGAGTAACTTACACAATTTGAAGGCTCAAGAAAGTACATAGTAACCCCAAAGCAGTCTCTCTTTCTATAAAAGCTCTTCATCTCCAACACTGACTTTACTAAACCTTTTCACATGAATGCTCCATTGCATAATTATCATTTAATTATCAGATTCAATAGATCAGACACCCCAAAGGCACTTCCTTTGATAGTCTTGCTGGCTCAATATCAACGCATCCTACCCAGCTGACATGTGACGTGTGAAAGCTGAGGTGTAGAACTCCACAGTGGTAGCTTTAATCTATTCATTTATACAGCACACAGCTTGTTAAAATAGCTTGGTATCTCGAGTTGGTGTAAATTTAACTCACGGTGTAATTTTCAAAATTACAGTTTCCCTCAGTAGACTGCTTCTAAACAGAGATGTAGATTTGTAAGATTCCTTCTGCTGAATCCTTGCACTAATAAGATAAATATTTCACTGGAAATAATTCTGTTATTTCTCCCTCTTTTCAAAAATCAATGCACATTTAGAACTACTATTCAATAAATTCAATTATGTTTATTATTGGAAGTACCCATGAGGACTATTACCATCCTCTGCTTTCTTTTCAATAATTATAGTGTTGTTATGCATGGAAAATCAAAACATGCCCAAATCAAAGTGCAAGTCAAATGCTGAGTATACATATATATTTGTTAGTAACTCATTAATATACTTCTCAGATATACAATAAGATTGTGCTAGTGATATAGACAGCAGTAGCCTCGAGAACATAAAGAAGGACTACTGAGCCCTGGGAGAGGTGGTTAGGGGCTCTGGAGCTCATATAGTCTTTTCATCAATTCTCCAGGATAAAGGGGAGGACCTTAAAAAGGGAAGGAAGATTGGCCAGGTTAATAAATGGTTAGAACAGTGGTACCATAGTCAGAGGTTTGGACATCTAGAACATGGGACTCAATTTAGTAGGCCAGGGCTATCGGTGGCTGGTGGAGCTGGTCTGACAACAAAGGGGAAGAACAGTTTCAGTAGGAGGCTTGCCAGACTGGTCAAGAAAGCTTTAAACTAGATGTGTTGGGGGAGGGGAGCATCATTCCATCCCAACACACACAGTCAGTTGCCAGCACCTATAATAAATGCTCAGAGCAAAGTAAAGATATTCCAGCTAGTCCAGCCAGTGAGCCGGCTTCAACTGGAGCACAGTTCACACACCTCTATACAAACACCCGTAGCATAGGAAACAAACAATAGGAATTAGAGATGTGTGCACGCCTATAGGCGTATGATATCATAGGCATCACAGAAACACAGTGGGATGGATCCTATGACTGGTGTGTTGGAATGGAAGGTTACAGGCTCTTTAGGAACGATAAGCCTGGCAGGTGGGGAATTGAGAGTTGATATTTATATTAGGGACAGGCTGGAAAGTATGGAACTCTCTCTGGGGACAGGTAAGCAGTCAACAGAGTTTGTGGGTCAGGGTTAAAGGGAGAACAGTGATGGGAGACATTATTGTGGGGATCTGTTACAGACCTCCTGATCAAGAGGACGCTGGATGAAGCACTCTATAGACAGATAGGAACAACCTCATGCTCACAGGCCCTTGCTCTCATGGAGGACTTCAACCACCCTGATATCTGCTGGAGGGATGGTACAGCATGGCACAAGCAATCCAGGAAGTTCCTCGATTGTGTGGAAGACAACTTCCTTCTGCAAGTTAATAGAGGAGCCGACAAGGAGAGGTGCTATGCTTGACCTCATGTTCACCAACAGGGAAGGGCTGGTTGGAAATGTGATGCTCCAGGGCAGCCTTGGTTGCAGCAATCGTGAGATGGTCGAATTTGAGATCCTCAGGACAATGAGAAGAGCGTGCAGCAAGCTCACTGCCATGGACTTCAAGAAAGCGGACTTTGGCTTCTTCAGGAACCTGCTCAGTAAGGTTTCATGTGATATCACCCTAGAGGGCAGGGGGGCACAAAACTCTTGGTTGATATTCAAGGATCATCTAATACAAGCTCTGGAGTGTTGCGTCCCAACTAGAAGGAAGTGTGGCAGAAGGGCCAGGAAGCCTCCTTGGATGGATAAGGAGCTACTGAGGAGACTTCAAAGGAAAAAAGAGGCTTATAAAAAGTGGAAGCAAGGACAGACAGCCTAGGAAAAATACAGGGATGTTGTGCGGGAAGCTAGGGACCAAGTTAGGAAAAGCTAAGGCCCAGTTAGAATTAAACTTGGCTAGGGATGTTAAGGATAACAGGAAAGGATTCTGTAGGTACACTGCAAATGAAAGACAGACTAGGAGCAAGGTGGGCACCCTCCGGAAGCTATCGGGAGAACTGGCTACCCTGGATTTGGAGAAGGCTGAGGTTCTTAATGACTTCTTTGCCTCAGT
>JANRGW010001325.1:0-19706 GCA_024733675.1 Psilopsiagon aymara | reverse complement strand
AGTTTAGATTGGATATAAGGAAGGAATTCTTTACTGTAAGGGTGGTGAGGCACTGGAATGGGTTGCCCAGGGAAGTTGTGACTGCTCCATCCCTGGAGGTGTTCAAGGCCAGGTTGGACATGATATGGTTTAGTGTGAGGTGTCCCTGGCCATGGCACAGGGGGGTTGGAACTAGATGATCTTAAGGTCCTTTCCAAACCTAACTATTCCATGATTCTATGATTATATCTTGCAAGTCACAGGAACTGTAATTTGCAATTATCAAGAGTTTTCGTGCAACTCTGATTGAAGCACCATGGCTAGACTTGCACACTGTACATGAAGGAACAGCCATCACTGGGAGTCCAGAAAGGAGCAGGCTGGAAGAAACTCCCCATTACTTTACAGGCATAGTGAGGCACTGGAGGACAGCTGGGAAGACTGTGTGGTCCCTACAAACAGAGCTTTTAAGAAAATGTTGGATAAATAGGAGTCGTTCATTACCAAGACACAAGTTAATCCTGGCTGAGGGAGGAAAGATGAGCTAAGCAGATCTTCAAGAACACCTTTACTTTGTTTCTCTAAAGTGCTAGGTTTTTATGACAGTCCTCATGCAGGTTAAGAGAAAGTCCTTCGGCATTTCAGACAGGGTGCATAGTGCGGAAAAGAAAATCTATTTAAACAGGATTAGTTTTTTTAAGCAAACAAACCAAGAAAATGTCAAAGAATCTACCCAATACTACCAAGGTCCTAGCCCAAAGCAGCTTGGAACCTGCATCTTTGAGGGTAGGCAGGTAAGCTGTCTGGGCTTTATAGTCACAGAAAATCTCACTTAAGTGTCTCTCTAACCCAGGTGTTTCCGCTGAGAAGTGGTGAGGTGCATTTTCATATTCAACCTTAACAATATCTCTTCAAAGCTTTTTACCATTTCAGCTGAAGAAGGACTAATTCAGACTGTTCAGTAGTGGCTGACCACTTGCTTCCAGTTTCCTTTATGCGCATGGACACAAATGCACACATCATTGCCAGCTTCATTTCCTTCTCCTGCAGCAAATAAAAGCTATCTTTATTTTCACCTCAATTCTTTAATTAATAGATTGCCAGATATCACTATCTAACCCCTCTGTATTAGAGATGCCATTATACTATCTGATGGCTGTCTCAGGGGATTATGGGATTGCTGCAAGCAGGAGACAACAGAGGCAACTGAGCTGACCTAGGAGCACACAGATTTCAAGTCACTAAGGGAAGAGAGCTGTTAGAGAAGACAGACATTCATCTACCCTGGGACAGATCAAGGACTATATTTTCCAGAAGCTGTTCTCCTAGAAACTCTCTCAAAATCCAACCCAGCAATTCATTAAGTCTAAGAGAGAGCAAGCCAGCAACATGCAGATGAGCCAACTCTCAGACTTTGTAATGACTCATTTCAAAAGCATTAGTGCCAAATACATACAACATCAGCGCATTGTTGGGAAAAGCAAATTCCCATAAATCTGGGGAAAAGAATTCCAGGCAGTTTTTGTAATGAAAAGTATTCACTGATACCAGAGGGGTGAAACACATACAAACCTTGCTCAGGATATCATTTCTACTAATGTGTAACAGATACTGCATAAGAAGTGGATTCTTGAACCATTGATCTCGCACATTACAGGATTTTAACACCTTCAGGTAAATGCCTTTTTGCTATCCAGAAATCCATCCTTAGTGATCCTATTAATTTCAGCCAGCATGGTCTTGTTCATTCTGGGCAGTGTGTGAGCAAAAACTTCTTCCCTCCTGGGGAACTACATGGCCCTTATCTTTGACTCCTCAGAGCCTTCACAGCATTTTCTTATGGAGCAACAGTCCACTTAGCAGAAGAGTGCACAACAGAAAATTGTATCTAGTCTCATAGGCTACTCACCACTTGCATGGCCAAATGATAGCTCTGATTATAACCTGGACTTCTGAAACAGTACCAAGTTACCACATATTCAGCAGTTGCCTAGCCATTTCCATTCCAATTCCTGCCAAGAAAATCCTTTTCACAGAGATAAAAAGACCCTAGGAAAAAAGCAATTCAAGCTTAATTCCTTGGTGTGAATCCAAAATGTCTCTATGGAATTCCACTGACTTTTCCCAACAATCTATTTGGTTGGTTATGGTTTGCAGCAGACTGATGTCCCTTCTCTTGGATAGTACTGGTCTGGGGTCAGTGTTTCATTACGGGAGCAATCACTAGCCCAGTTAGGCCAGTATTTACAATTGTAATATGTTCACAGCCCTTAATATGGATGTGCATGAGGACCTATGTGCAGCAGGACACATCACATAGTGAATATACTTCCAGGTACTGGAAAAGATGCAGCTAAGGGGCTACCAGGAAAGCTGGCAGGAGGCTGCAGGCTTCTGGTGATGGGGAAGATTCTTCCTAAAGGCTAGATCCAACCTACAGACTGCCTGGAGGCCTCTGTTTCCTCTTGAATCCCTCACCAGGCACCTTCTGGGCATCAGTCCTTCTTTTGCAATGGTTTTCAACGTGACTTCCCAGGCAAAGTGCCTTTTCCCTTACAGTTATCTCTGACTGGGCATTGAGATACTGTTTTCCAGAGCATTTATGCACTGCTGGCTCACAGCATATGTAATGGCATCACCTACTGTCATACAAACAAAAAAACTTGAGCCTAACAGTTTAAACTATGACTTTAAAAATGTCTCTGTATCTTGATGTTTTGTGGCCTTCCCTTCCATATAGTTGATGTGAAAACTGGAAGAATTTAGAATCCAACTAAAACTGTTAGGCATAAATCTCAGAACAAGATAAGCTGCCTCAAAAATCCCTATTATTTTAATACAAAAATATGGAAATGAAGTATACCCTTAAGCCACCTTCAGCAGAAGATCTTCATGTTTCTGTCCTAGGCATTACCAACAGAACTGAACCAAGAGAAACTTACGATAGAGTTAAGCCACGCTTGGGTAACAGGAGATATAATAAATAGCAGACATAGTAGCAAAAGCAATAATGTTTTTATATTGCCGTCTGGAAAAGCTTATTACTATTTTTTCCATTTTGCAATTTTCCCCATAGCAGTGTTAAAGAATGACACATACTCTACCTGTAGGGTTTATGAGAAAGGCACCACATGCTTTCTACATGAGAAGATATTCACAGCCTTTGCACCATCAAATCAGTTTCCTAACTCCATATAATTTGTTTACCCAGCAAATACGTGTTTCTGGACAGGGTACTTGCCAAATGCTGGTCATCGAGCTGTTAGTGCCCATTGTTTCCTGCCAAACAAAACTGAAGCATGTGCCTTTTTAATGAAATTGCACAGGCATGTTAGAGCTTTCTATTAAAAAAAAAAAAAAAAGAGACTCTGTATGAAATCACAGGTTTCTGTTCAAGCAATATCCCAATCAACTTGATAATGTTTCAGTTTTTCTACTACTACCAGCTGTGAATGCAGAGTAAGTCCAAACTTCATGGAATATGGCCTTATTTTGTCTAACATTTTATACATAAAATGTGTCCAAAAGGCATTACAGAAGTAAATACAAAGCTACAGGAGAAAATAGCAGCATCAGAGAAGTGAAAGAGACCAGTAAAGAACCAGAGAGTACAAGGCAAATAGATGCAGGTATTCTCATTGGCAGCCACCACAAAGGATCATAGTCAGAAGGACAATGGCTAAAGAAGAGCTCCTGCAAACAAACAAGGGAAAAGGTTCAAGTAAGTTGAGCAGTAGCCCAAACCTGTGGTCTGACCTCATACTAAATGCTTCTTGAAAGGTATTTCACTGGCAGTGAGGGCTACCCTGAAGATCTCAGCAGATCAAACAGGCTGCACATACTTGAGAACAAGGTTTTCAAAAGAACCACAGCGATATTAAAGGGAAAGAACTTTCAACTAATTCATCTAATAAACTAATAAAGGCAGATGAATACATGCACTTTTGCAGCAATAAATTAGTTATGCAGCTGTGAACCCAGAACTGCATTTAGGTCCACTATGAACTGTAGATTCTGTTCTTTGCCATATGCTTAACTAATTAGATGAGATCATAACAGAACAAAACAGTCTAAATTTACCATGACTGTCATTAGAAATACATGAGAAACTGCTAGTAAGCAGGTATTTCAAAAACAGCATAGCAACACTAAGTTAAGTTTATTCAGCTATTGTGCAGTGTTACATACCATCTAAGCATAAAAGGAAAATGCCTTAACTAATCTTTATGATTTACATAGATACCAGTATATTAGGCAAAATATTGATTATCATTAACTGTTGCACTTTCATATAGAAGCTGTTCCTGTCTTCTTTTTAACAGAAATCAGAGAAATTAACCACACATATTTAAATACACCTGTCTAAAATCTCAAAAGAAAAAAGATGAAGTCTTATTTCAGAAGAAGTGATTGATTTAAGGTGCTTATATGCAGTAAAGAAACCTACTTTCACTGCAAAGCAAATGTTCTAGAACAGTCTTTCCATCTCTAATCCAGACAATAATATATGCAATGCAGTAATAACACAGATGCCACAGGGCTTTGGCCTTACATAAACTTAGATTTCTGAATCTTAAAATGAATACTTTTTGAGTAATCATAATGTAATTACTTAAAACAGATTACTTGATTAGGATGGCATGTTAATATAAGACTATTGTCATTTAGATTTTGCTCTTAACTATCTTCCCTTTTTCACTGGGTAATCATCATTGCAGTAATGACAATGATAAAGGCCCATATGTTTCTTTGTCTAACATACTGCTGATTGAAGGAGCATGGTGCAAGTTAATGTAAAATGAGCTTCACAGCACACTGCGCCAGATCAAGATGCCTACGCAGTTATGTGAGAGCAGCAGCAGCCCCAGAAAGCAGGGCACGCAGCGCCTGGAAGGCTGCCAGCGGGGGAATGGCTCATCAAGGATGACAGAATCAGTGAGGAGCAGGAGGGGGTACACACAACAGGTTTTGCCACGTGATTGCTTCAACATACCCACAGACACCTACATTTCTTAAGATAAGGAGGCTAATGCTGTCTGATCGAGTATGAACAGGCAATGTGCAGGAAGCACACACTGCAGATGTCCCAGCCAGCACAAAACCTGGCTTTTGAAAGCAGGCAGCTGCATGAGTGCAGGTCACTCATGTCTGCAACCCTCCTCTTGTCTGAAGGCATGTCTGCCACTGGTGTGAACTGTGCCAATGCAATTCTCCCAGGTCAGCATGATCCACACCACCTCTAAATGACTTGTACTGCAAGTTGTGTCTGCACCAAGACTTTGCACCAGTGCAGCCATCCCAGTGGCTGAAATTCAGGTGCAGATGATTTCCCTGAGTATGAAAGACCAGTTCACATTACTTGACTGCAGCTGTGGCTCGTGCAGTGCTCTGCACTAATTTCTCATAACCACAGCAAAGAGCACAGGTTGAAAGCAAGGTTTATGGGAAGACCTGGTGTCACATAATAGGAAGGTCTTTGAAATAGTCTTTGCTGTCCAGAAAGGTAAAGGATGCTTTCACGGTTGTATTTTAGCATTTCTGCAGTTACTCAAACAAACAGGTATCTTCTTGCTCTTACTGTCCACCCACAGACAGACAAGAGTGGACACTTACATAGCAGCACAAGCTGCTGTCCCAGGCTTGTTTACTTGTTCCCACTTAGTCTAAACACTTTTTGCAGGACAGGAGAGCACCTAGCTTCATCCTATTGCTGTGTTCCTTGCAACATGAGAAAACAGAAGGTAGCTGACCTTTCTCTTTCACAGCTAACCTTCATATATCGTTCCTCGATGCTGGGTGTTGCTTGTGTTGTGTGCAGTAATTTTTCCTTTAGCAATATAAATTTCATCTCTACTGTTCAGCAGAAAAACCTTGTGCAGGGCTGGCAGTTCTCATGTGAGTGTATACATGCGCTATCCTGACCTTTATGCTTCAGCACCTGCTCAGTATGCCTCCTGCTAATATGTACAAAGACTCCTCGAAAGCAAAACTACCTTCATGGCACTGCCCTTATAGTTATATTTTTCTCATAAACATTGTGCCCATGAGAGACAGAGAGAAAAATGAAGACTGGGAGAAAGAACCACTAGAAAGAAATGCTAGACTGACTAAATTTCATCTGGCACTTCAAATGAGTTATTAGGTTCAATGTATTTATGAGGAAAGCACTGGCATACACATCTTCAAGCTAACCACTAGTTTTCATGAACTTCATTCATGTAGAACGAAGCTCAGTTCGAAATACCTTGGCCTTTGTTTCTTCAGCAGTGTTGAGCATTATTGTTTCACAGACTTGAATCTGTGCTATGAATGCTCTACGCTTTTGAAAACCAGCCCTATACTGGCCACGTAACATCTCTGTTTGCATCTGAGTATGTTTTTATTATAATCAGATTTTTTCCAGTGTTCACAGAAAGAAAGGTAAAGAATGTCACTCAAGTTCAAAGTACTTGTGGGTTTGATTCAGATCTCAGTTGTTGATCTGGGAGAGACTTTCTCTTCCAAAGAGAAGCTTGGCCTCATTAAAGCTGACATTAATCCTTGACAGCAGAAAGGCAGGACTGGTTCCTTAATTTAAAGCAGACCTATTGACTGCATTCATAAACAAGAAGTAAGAGCTGGGATTTCAGCGTGACCTTTATCTACCTTCTTCATTTAAAAAAAAAAAAAAAAAAAAGGGGGGGGGGGCAAAATAAAGCAATTCTATTGACCTCAGCTGGGCAAGGTTTGTGGGTTTGGGTACTGCACTGTAACCACACAGACCATCTCCCTCCTGCAAAATCCACTGTTGTCTGCTCATGGTCTTCATGGATTGACCTTGATTTTCTCTTTCCAAGTGAAACCTTATATGCTGCCTGGAAGGGAGTCCAACAGCTTGTTTAACTGTGCAAGGAATAGCTTTGGGGTGGAGGCTGCACTCCTTGCCAACACCAATTGCCTTGTGGAAAGCTTTCTGGCTGAGGAAGCACTGAATGCTTCAACACCCATCACAGCTTTTCCTTTTCTTTCTTAAGAGATGTTTAATCTACACTTGGGCAGGTATTTTAAATGGGGTGGGAGATCTTACTGGGGAACAGGAGAAAATCTTTTTATGAAAACAACCCAAAGACCTCTTTCTAGGAGTCTTCTGAAGGCTGCAGATGATATGATAAGCCTCTTTTTTTGGCATGACAGAGGGAAAGCAAGTCCAGCATTAGCAGAGTTTGCAGTTTCACATCACAGCTGACCTCCTTCCACAATATATACTCAAAGCATATTTGTTGTTTCTGGAAGAATTATGTCTGACAGGAGAAAAGAGCTGTCTCTTGAAAATTCAGGGAAGCTATTCATCAGAATAGATGTCAAAAGCTTTTATCATGACCACTCAGCCAAAGCCTTTTTTCTGACAAAAAACATTTTCATTAACATTGCAGATAAAGATGACCAACTTGGCTGATAGTTGTTCAGTTTCATGCTGTTAATATTTATCTTCAAGGACAAAATCACCCTGCATCCTCCTTCATACTTTTTGTGTAATGAAAGTTACAGAGATTTTAATTTAAAGGGGTTTCTTCAATATCTCTTCATCTGAAAGGGAATAAAATCAAAGTGATATTTTATTATGATTTATTGAAAAGCAAAAGTGATTTGGTGAAAGTTGGCCCTTTGATCAGTATGGCCCTTCAGTATGAACAGAAAACCTACCTCAAGGTAGTGTCACTCAATTCAGTTTTGCTCCTCTGTTCTTGCTTAAACCTATGGAGAAGGAGTTTAGCTTGCTATAATGCAGATCTGTAATAAAGCAAGAGAGAAGAGAGATTCACAGAGTGGGTCACATATTTCCATAACAGCACTTTAATTTCCAGGATACCCCTTTGGCTGAACATGCCTTGTGATTTTTCCTGCAGAAACCACTGATGTGTGTAGACATTAACAGTGCTTTCATTGAGCACAGAACATTTCAGGCAACAGAAGACAGAACTTAAGAGTATTTTTTTCGTAGAAGTACAGGTCTATAAAGGATGTCCAGGGTTTTGCCTTGCTCTGCAGTAAAGGTTCCATAAAGACATTCATGAGGTGAACAAGTTTCACCTTTAAATTTGTTACGTATTTTGTTCCCACTGTTCTTGTTTCATAGCAAAAAATATTATTCTCATTTCCCATGGAAGGTTCTGTTGAACCTTGGCAGTGTGGTGGGCTGTTTTCCTTTCTCCTGAAGAGCATAGGAGAAAAACAGCAAAAACCTCCCCATCTACACACAGAGCCTTCCACAGCACACAGAAACTGATGTCTGCCATCACCTTACCTACATCCAAAGTTCCCTGTCAAGCTATGACTATCCCTCCCAGTAACCCAGTTTAACAACCCCAGAGAGACACTGTCCCACGACCTGACCAAAAGCTTCCCCTAATACTTTTTTTAGCCTTACCTCCCAAGCCACACATGAAGTGGCCAGCTCTCCTTCACCTTCCTGGCCTCTCCCTGACCCACCACAGGACCCCAGTGCTTCCCCTGAGGTCTCCCAGTGCCAAACCTTTCCTGCTCTTCTGTGGCATATACTCTGCTGTTACTCAAAAGACGAATTACTGCCTGAAGGACTCTACTTCCAGCAGAATAATGTTATCCGTGTGAGAATTTTCAAGGCAAGACTAGGTCTTGCGCCAAATTTGTCAATACCATTTAAATAATCTTGTTTCTTCTTCAGCATTTATGTCACTCTTCCATTTCCTCCTGCCCTCTCCTTTCTGACACCTCTGGCTAAATTATAGAGAGCAATAATGCCCACTAGTTAACTTCAGTTCATGAGAAGAAACCAAGCTCTTTTTACTTCTCTCAACAAACATCCTCTCTATTGCCTTCATCACACAAAAAAAAACTCTTTCCTGTATCCACCCCTCTTCAGTTAGCTGTTTCTTGAACATCCGCAGCCAGAGCAGAGAGCAACACTCCACGGGAGAACTTGTTGATGATATTATATCCAATGGAAACATCTTGCCTTGTTTATCATGGGAACATATTTGTGTATTTCACATCTGTAACACAGTTGATGATCATTCTGGTCCCGTGATTGTTGCTAATTACATCCAGCTCTTAATAACTCAGCTCTTTTTTTCTGGTCAGGTCTTTCTTATTGATGAATTCCTACATTACTGCAGAAGAAATTTTTATGTTACTTCCCAACTACATGGTCCCACACTTCTTCCCTTTTTTTTTATTATTATTTCTATTACTGCACTTTGGAAGACTCCTCTTCTTCCTGTTTGACATATAAAGGTCTGTTTGAAGTCAGTGCTTTCCAGCTTGCCTTTTCACAGCCTCCAGCTGCTCCACCATTCACCCCTTGTGACCCTGTAGACTACAGGCCTTCACATTTTGTACATGGAATTTGAGATGAGAAAAATGAACAGATCTCTCTCTAGCACTTTCTTACTTAGCACTTTCACATTTCTAATTTAACTTTGATCATCTGTTCCCTTCTCTGTTAAGCAACAAAGGTGACTGCATTGACACAGGCCATCTGTGCACTTCATGAGGTAAGAAGAAGAAATGTTCTGCTATTACAGAAAAAGTTTTACTTTAGACATCAGAGGCAAATTTGTCTCTGGATAAGAATATATTTGGAGTTTCTGTTACTTCACAGAAGTTCCCTTCAGTTTTGTCTTACTACTGCACAACTACAGTTTTAAAAGCCTTTAGGATAATAGGTCTATCTGAATCCTAATAGTAAATATACTAAAAATGTTTTTTCAGCTTACAAATATCTTGCCTCTGAAATTACTGGAAGTCCCTTGCTGACACCAGCTCTGAGGAATTCATGATGCTGGTTAGCTTGATTTATATCATTCATTATTTAAAGTTGCGGGATTTAGTTAGAATTACACAAGTGTAATGCCCCAAAAACTTGTAGGATCATTATCTGCAAGTTCAGTACAATATATTTAATTCCAAAAAACTGTCATTTGCTCAATCTGTAGTTAGTCACATTCTAATTTTTCTTTACACATTTATCTGAACACTTTAGTTTTGTAAAGATCAACAAATAAAAAATACAACTGTTGTTAGCAATGTTTTACTGAAATGATCTGCAAGAGTTTATTCTGAGAGGTAAAGATAATTTGGCAAGAGGACTGCAGACCTACAGTGACAGCATAAGTGGCAGAGAGGTGAGAAGTGTTCAAAAGATGGAACAAACATCCCCAGAAACTAAATGGAAAAAAATGAGAGAAGAACCAAATGGCCTATAAAGTGAAAGAAACTGGAGAGAGCAGGGCACCTTCTGTTCATTTCCTTCAGACACCTCACTTCAGTGCTACAAAAGCCCAAGGACTCACCCACTGCAGCAGACATCTAGGTCAGCAGTAACGAAACACCAGCAGCACTGGCACTGGGAGAGATACGAGTGGGAACCAGTAATAATGTCTACAGTACATCTGATTTTAAAAAAGATTTCTTTTATAACACATCTGTACAAAGATTTCCCACATTCAAACTTTCTGAAGAGAAGGAATGAAGACTGGTGGTATGACATAATCCAGAAGCTATTTCTCTGTGGGAGTTAGTGCTGAGTCCTATTTGCATCCTACTTTAGAAGCAAACTGATCAACTCTCTCAATTTAACTGATATTATTATTATTATTCTGGAAAAGTAAATTGACAATGCAGTTGAAAGTGTCTAAAAGAGCTTACAAATTTTGCAGCGTTATATACATACACCATGACCCTGAAGTTGTTTGGCTTCGTAACAGTGAAGTCTAGATGGAAGAAAGTAAAAGAAAGTGCTGGTAGATGTTCTCAAAAATTATACTCAAGCACTCAGTGATTGAAAGAAGGAGCAAAATATTATTAAATGGAAAAGATTTTGTAGAACATTTATTGTTCAATGCCACTTTGAAAGGCATCACAAAACAATGGTTTTCAAAGTGGAAGAAAACAAAATTCTTACTACTTGAGGAGAATGCCTAGGAAATAACATGCTTGAAGTCGTGATATTTTGAGAAGGATGAATTTATTCTTTTAATTAACTTGGAATTCTCTTCAAAGCTCCTAATCCATTTTAATGGGATGCACATCAACAAGAACTAAAACTGACTTTATTACTTAACAGACTATCGGGTGGCATGTTCTATTGTTCAATATGGAAAGCTCCTGTCTGACAAGGACTACATAAAAGAAACTATATTGTCTTCTGCTATGTCATTCTTGAAGATTTAGGTTTAAAAGTATTGTATGGATCAAAATATGCAGCAGGATACAGCTAAAAAAGAATGAACCCACTCAGATATGACATCAAACTCTACTGTGTTGTGTTCATCATTTTAGACAAGAGTTCTGTGACAATGTTGACAATTGCAGTTAAATCTCTGTATTGTATTGTATTGTATTGCATTGTATTGTATTGTATTGTATTAAAAGAGAAACTTTAGTTCCATGAACAGCAAAACCAACATCTGTGAACTTAATGCTCAAAATTGATTTTGATACATCGACAAAATACTAACAAAATTATGATACAAATCTGAGATACCTGTGGATTTTTACCCGTATGAAAAAGTAACTGGGCATCCATGTGGCATTTCACTGCCACACATGAAGCAGTTTAGACAAAACAAAATACTTAAGATCAGAGTTATTAAAAGTAACAAATAAGTTAAAATTGTAAAGAAAATATACAAGAAATTGTTTTGCAAGCAGTAAAAATGCCTAGTTCAAGATACTTCTGGAAAGGGAATTCATAGTATTCAGTGATGCTGATGAATAAAAATATGGAATAACTTATTTACATGCAGACTTTTTGATGTCCACATCAAAAAACAAATTCTAAAAGCTTAAAAATTCTTGCATGTTAAATTTTTGCCACTGACAATGTGAATCACTATTTTCTAGAAAGCTGTTTTCATTAAAGAATTATATAAAATGCAATACAAATAAATGTCTGACAGAGTAAATAAGCATGACAATCTAATTCTCAAAGCAGCCAGGTTTGGGTACATGATTATGCAGGTCTACTGATGCGCAACAGGAGACATAGCATCAAGTCCCGTTATTACTAGCAATTCACCCTAGCATCTCTACTCATAGGGAGGTTGATTTAACAAGTCTACAGATCCCCCCCAAAGTTTCCTCCACTCCCTAAGGCTTCCCATACATAAATGGGGAGGTCGAGATATATTACAAAGAGGGACCATAGGCAGATAAGTGAGGCATTTCAACATTGATTTTGCAAGAATCCTACACACCATTCTGCATGATTTGGCACCAAACAAGAAGAGAGCAGGAGTGAACCATACAAAAGCCCAGGCATACCAGCAGACAACTGTGCAAGTGTCTCACTCAGGCCTTCTCCATGGCTACCAGGTTCCATTTACCATTTAGACTCCAGCAACCTCATTCGGGGACAAATGCTGATGAGGACAGAGGAGAGCAACGAAGAGAGTGAGTGAAGGAAAACAAGATAGTAAATCAAGAGGTTGTGGGGTTTTTTTGAACAAAGAAACTAGCGCACAACTGAAGAATGATAAGGCTGATGTGTACATCTCCTCAGTCTTGAATTCACAGATATTGTTGCAGGCTAATACCTTTAAAATCAGATCAAAGAAAAATCCATGGTGAAGACAACCTCCACCCCTCCCAAGTTGTGGGTTCATCCTGTAAGGTATGTGGAGCATATTTCTTGGTGGCAGAAGATCCCTTTGGTTCCTGTCTCATCCCTCTCTCCAAGCAAGTGGAAACTTTATCTAGGAACGGTGTAGACCTTTAATGCTTCCAGGGATAGGGCATCCACAACTTTTCTGGGCAATGTGTTCCAGTCCCTCACCACCCTCATAGTAAAGAATTTTTTCCAAATATCTAATCTAAATCTACTCTCTTACTGCTTAAAGCCATTCCCCCTTCTCCTGTCTCTATATGTCCTTGTCAAAAGTCCCTCTTCAGATTTCTTGTAGGCTCCTTTAGGCACTGGAAGCTGTTCCAAGGTTTCCCCTGAGCCTTCTCTTCTCCAGGCTGAACAAGCCCAACTCTCTCAGTCTCCATAGCAGAGTTGCTGCAGCCCTGTGAGCATCTTCGTGGAACTCCTCTAGGCTCACTCCAGCAGCACCATGTCCCTCTTCTGCTGGAGGCCTCAGAGCTGAATTCAGAACTGCAGGTGGGGTCTCAGCAGAGCTGAGTAGAGTCAGAGAATCACCTCCCTCGACCTGCTGGTCATGTGCCTTTTGATTCAGCCCAGGACACAGTTGGTTTCTGGGCTGCAAGCTCATACTGAAGCTGGCTCATGCTGAGCTTCTCATCAGCCAGCACCCCAAGTCCTTCTGCGCAGGGCTGCTCTCAATCCATTCTCTGCCCAGCCTGTAGCTGTGCCTGGGATTGCCCCAGCCGAGGTGCAGGACACTGCACTTGGCCTTGTTGAACTTCATGAGATTGCCACCAGCCCACCTCTCCAGGGTGTCGAGGTGCCTCTGGATGGCATCCCTTCCCTCCAGTGTGTCAACCGCAACCCACAGCTTGGGTCGCCATTACTAGTGAAGAAAAGAATAACACTCTGTTATCACACTAATTTTCAATCGTTTTAAAACACATGCTTTCTTCAAACCAGAGACTATACCCTACACAGCAAACTTAATGAATTATAAACAGCCCATAGAAACCTTAAGAGCAATTTAATTTTTCAATGAGCTTTACAGGTATCACTTTAATTGTAACTTAAGGAGCTTTAAATAAGCACAGTGTGGATATAACCAACCCTCTTCAGAGTTCCTTAGTCACTGTATGGAGAAGATTCAATCTCAGCAGCCATAGCTAAGCAATATAAACTCTCTCCTACTGAGTGGCAACATGTACACAGTGGTTCACAATGGTTTATAATTACAGAGATTAGCATCTCATAGTCATGGATACCACAGTTTCTCTCTTTAAAAGAAAGATCCTCTTGCCCATGAAAGGGACCAGAAAAAATGAGTGAACCCTGCAGTTGTTGAGCACTCATTGGGAAACCCCACACCACTAGAAGGGTCAATCATTCCAGCAACAGCAAGTTTTTCAAAGCAGACCCATCTATTGGCTTTCACTCCATGGTGCTCTTTAAGGACCCAGAAAATTGTGGCAGAACACAACTCTCCTTTTTTAATTTGTTGATGACGAAGTCAGTTACATGGATCCACTTAGCATTACATTTTAATCTGATTCCTTGGGGTTTATGGTACAAATTTCTTCTGATTATCTGAATTTGCAGGTTCCTGTGCTTTCTGGAAAGGTACTCTTAAAATTTAAACAATCTCTCAAATGAGTCAAGAATGAGTTATTCCTGTTATACCTGGTCATGAATCACTCTACAGTCCCACTTCGGATTTTAAAACAATTCTTTAATTCAGTTGCTAAACAAAGGAGGTGAAGCAGACGGTAAACTACAAATCAGATGGTAGAAATACAAAAATAGCAAGATGCAGAAATGCTCTCACTGGGATCATGGAGAAAGCTTATGTCTCCCAATCCAAGAACCAAGTCAGAACACTCTAGTCTATTACTGCCAAAACTCCTCAGTTGGATGGGTGGAACTGCAAGTTCTCTTGGCACCCTGTGTTAGGTGCATGCTCAGAGTAGCCCAGTGCAAGAGCCCAACATCTTCCTAAAACCTATTTCAGGCCAGATATTATGCCCCTCATACTATCATTTCTACTTAAGTTTAAAGCCCAGTAGACAGAGTTGCAACTCTGTAAGGTTGCAGATGTGCAACTTTCTCAGTCCTGTGAGAACCAGAAAAGGAGGTAAGTCTTGCCCCAGCTTCCAAATAAGACCTTCAAACTAGGACAAGTTTTTCATGTAGAAGTGAAAACAGCAAAGCATCCAGCTTGCTCCAAAGCTACAGAATGTCCATCAGAAAGCCCCATAAAGCCCACGGAAAGCCACTTGCCAATTTCAGTGAGATTTGGATAAGACTTTTATTGCATTACTTACAGCTCTGGAATCCACAGGTATAAAGAAGCCCTGCACACAAATCCTTAAAAAGGAAATAGAAAGGGAACACCCTGTGATTTCTCATTCCAATTACAAATTTTGAAGCTAACGCAAATCGTCAAAATAAATATGTGTTTTCACAGCTGCTCATAATAGCTTAAATATATAAAGCTTTAGTTATGAGTTATTTCTTGACTTTAGAACTGCATCATAACTTCTGCCCCCATATGCATTTGCTCAGAAAGCCTGCTAAAATAATTTGCCAAGAATAGGAGAGCACTGCCATCTGCTAACAGCCAAATAAGACCAGAGCAAGATTTACCTACTTTAAAAAAAGAAAAAATACTTGTCCTCATATTGCCATTAATTTCTCCTCATCCTCTGTCTTGACATGACCTGGTTTTAGAGTTTGAATGAATCCGGAGGTCACTAACAACAGAAAGAGTAATAACTTAGGCAAGAATCACTGAAGTCAGAGAGGAAGAACAAGAAGTGGACAATGAAGTCTGACTCCTTATAACTACATGATTGTTTTTACATTATCTTATTTACAGTTTCAGTACATTTTATAACCTGTGAATTCTAAATAATGCAGGTCTCAGTGTTCCTCCTGTTTCCTTTCTGAAGTGGTTCTGTAACCTAACAGTTCTCATTCCCACAGACCATTTCTTCATATCATGTGAGCATTTAAGATGACCCTTGTTATCAGTTGCTTACTTCAGAGAACCTTTGAGTATTCTATATATACATATATATGAACCCAGAGAAGGATGATCAGGGGCCTGGAGCACCTCCCATATGAAGACAGGCTAAGAAACTTGGGGCTGTTCAGCCTGGAGAAGGCAAGGCTGGAGACTTCACAGCATCTGACGGGAGGCATACATTGATGCTGGGGAGGGACTCTTCATTAGGGACTGTAATGACAGGACAAGGGGAAATGGGTTCAAATTTAAACAGGGGAAGTTTAGGTTAGATACAAGGAAGAAGATCTTTACTGTGAGGGTGGTGAGGCACTGGACAGGTTTCCCAAAGAAGCAGCAATTGATCCATCCCCGGCAGTGTTCAAGGCCAGCTTGGAGAGAGCGTTGGGCAACACGGTCTAGGGTGAGGCGTCCTTGCCCATGGCAGGGGGGTGGAACTAGATGATCTTAAGGTCCTTTCCAACTCTAACCATTCTATAGTTCTATATTACATAGCTGACTCTGAGAAAGGAAAGCTGTAGCCTTTCCATCTTTGTCAAAGTTAGTAAGACACTGTGGCTCTGCAGTTACTTATCCAGCATTTTTAACAAGGTTACAGCACGGAGCTACACTATTAATGGAACCTAGTGGGAACCTACTCACCCCTCGTGAACAGCATCCCAACTGTTATGAGTACTTCTGATTTAACAGTTCTTCCTTTTAGTGAGAAAATATAACATATGCTGCATAAAGACAAGACTCCAGCAAGCTACACAGCCCAAGGTCACAATCAGATCCTCCAGGGAATGAGATATCCCTGGACTTGTCGGCTAAATAAAGGAAACAGGAAAGGCTTGCATTGTGTTCTGGTGAAGAAAAGACAGAGAAAAAAGTGGGAACAAAGCCAGACTCCTAGGTATACAGCTGAGATAATGCATCTCCAAAACACCCAAAGCAGCAAAGACGCATCTCCTTGGGGCTGAAATTAAATACATCACCTTCTGCCTCTTTTAAAGGCATGAAGAATTTAATCAAAGGCAAATATATCTTAAAAGCAGACACCACATTAGTACGATTATGTATGACAATTACTGTTCCTACAAACTGATAGTTTGATATTGCATTTTAAGAAAGCCACATGACAGGTATCCTCTACTTATCTCTCACTTACATCCACTTTCTTTCCATAGAGAGGAGGCAGAAAATTTTTCCAAATTAGTTTAAAAAATTGGAGGGGGGAAGAGGATTTCTTTTAATTTCCTTCACTGTAGTTCAAACATCAGAGCTCACTGTCACACATCTGAGACAATCTGAGAACCAGTCCACCCAAAACCAATCTGCTTTTCCTCTTCACAGATGTACAATTTGGCTTGGCTTGTCTCACTAATTGTAAATTTTGCAAGTGATAAATTCAGAGTCTGGGAAGTTTCATAAATTTTATTTCTAAATTCTGTTTATATCCAGAGTATATAATATTCTTATATTCTCTTCATTTAAATTACTTCATCTGTGATACGGAATAGATAGAATACTGCCAGATGTCTGCAAAGTGAGGGATAGGGAACAAAGAATTTTCCCAAATTTTTCCATTTTGGTCTTTTAAATTTAACATACGCTTTTCAACTGCTGGGCTAGCAGCAAAAGCTTATAAGCAAAGAACGGGTGCCTCAGCCTTTCAGACTAGATCAGCCAGTTCAGTATCCTGTTCATTGATGGCCCGTACAATGGGAAAGCCTGAAATGCTGGTATTGCCTGAAGAACAGGAGGACATTCTGCTATGTACTTCATGTGATGTAGCAGGATATGTTCATGATGATTTCAGTAACATTATTCTGTCCAGTATTCCTCTTAGCAGAAAGAAAGACCTACAAGCACAGAATTTCAAATGCTCCTGATAATTTCCTACCTCATATTTTGGAAGTCATCTGGATGATCTTAGTGAAGAACAAGATACTCAAAAGATAAAAACGGGGTTTGTATAATTGTATGTATAGAACAACAGACGTGATTGGAGGCTGGTTGGTACAAGGGATTATTTGAATCATAGTTTCTTTGCCAAAGGGTGCATAGTCCAAGTAAGCATTTGGGTACAAAGTCTTAGAGACACAATTCTTGTACTGTCATTCTGAACATGTGTCAGACTTTTGTTAAGCTCTGAATGGGGATTTGAAAAGGCATTAGGCTGCAATTTTATGTATCATTTTCTTTATTAATAGAGACTGAGATCAGACCACATCCTGGGGTTGCTAGACCAACAGATCTGGGGTTCTTGAATGCAGAGGTCACAGAAACACACTGGCAAATTCAAGGTTTCTAACTAGTCCTTTAAAAAGATCATTGACTAACTCTGCTGATTTTTGTGCTGTTCTTAGCTTGACCTCTTGTAAATGAGAGAAGAATCAAATCCAGACAGTTCCACAAACAACAGTTCTTGTGATGATAGCTGCAATATTTTGTCATAATTCAGGTAAGTAGAGAGAAACAGCCAAACAACTGGAACTGAAACACAGTAAGGAATAAAAGCATCATAAATTTTCAAACATAATAAGCAAAAAGTATATCAGACCCAGTGGAGACAATAAAAGGTGAAGTTACAACAGAAAGTCTCAGAAAAAAAAGCCATAGCAGAAGAACCAAGTCTATTTTCTGACTGCATTTGCTGGGGCAGGCGTGGAGTGGGGAAGATATGCCAGTGCCCATCAGAACACTTCTTGTGGTAAGCACATGGAAGATCTGTCTCAACTTGAAGTGTCAACAGAAGTAGTTATGGAGTAAAAAAAAGGAAGAAGCAGTAACAACTGAATGGGAAAAGATAGCAGGAAATCATGATTTCTAAAGGTACTCTCAAGGATAAAAAAGCCAAACCACTAAACCCCTGAAAACTGCCTCATGACCAGAAAAATAGAAAGTTTTATAAAGGCTTTTGAAAGAGGTTTGAGGAACAACAAGCAAATAACCTCAACTTCTACCCTGGGGAAACTGGTAGGAACTCTTCTAAGGCATATAATTGACAGGTACAAAATGAGGAAGATCCACACAGCCTTCCCAGATGTCAAGCGTCACAAATCTACTGGAATAATTTGATTATACTTCTAATAAAAATGAGGACAAAGACGATTCATTTGATATAATCTAATTCCATTTCCAAAACACATCTGGCAGGGCTTACTGTGAGACACTCTTAAAGAAGCAAACTAAAGTGGAAAAGAGGAAAGGTCCTCACACAGCTAGAAAACAAAGAGTGAAAATATTTACTCAGTTTTCATGTTGTGGGTGGTCACTATGAATCTCATCTTAGGGCCACACTGTTCATCATATCTATAAAGAGGTAGATAATATGCATGACAGTTGTCAGTGCTTGCTAACAATACCAAGCTGTCCAAGGTATTACAGTTGCCAGCTGACTGCAGAAATGCAGAAGAGTCTTATCACTAATTGACTGAAAGAGGAAATGACAGATTAAGTTTGGTACAGGCAAATCTAAATGAAGGAGGAAAATTATAATTGCATGTTTATAATTGACAACTGACACTCAGGAATGAGGCCTTGGGGTAATTCCATGAAATAACTTTATAACATTGTAAGAAATGCATTATTTTGAAAGTACTGGAAGACAGAAAAGTATCACAAGTTACTGCACAGGCAACTACATCTTCAAATACATCTTCAATAAATGGGAAATTGTTACTCCTCCATACCAAAATGGTAGGAAACAGCATCAGTAAATGCTGCTCGTTTCTTACATTTTTATCTAAGCATCTGCTGTTGACCCCTCTTAGGGTTAGCAGGGCTTCATGACCCTACTATGATCAAAAGAATATGATTTTTATTCTTTCATATCTTACAGTTTCTATGTCAAAGAAACTTTGTTCTTCCTACTATTGCAACATATCACTTCAAATGCGGTAAGTAGCGTAACAGGAACACTTCCAGTCCTATCTCACCGCTTCCAGACTGGTGAGATAGTGATTTCGCTCTTACCACAAATCCTTTCAACCTAACAGAGCTTTTTGTGCATATACAAGATTGAACAAATGTGAGAGTATGTCGTGGTTTAAGCCATAAATCAGCCACGCAGTTTGTTCACTCACTTCCCCCTTTTCTTCCCTCTGCTCCTGGAGG
>JANRGW010001324.1:0-11370 GCA_024733675.1 Psilopsiagon aymara | reverse complement strand
GTAGTAGCAGAAGTGGTTTGTGTTATACCTTAGTTACTAAACTGTTCTTATCTCAACCTGTGGGAGTTGCATTCTTTCAATTCTCCACGTAGCAAACTGCGTGGCTGATTTACGGCCTAAACCATGACAGAATTCCTTACCACAGCACACCATGCCCAGTGTATAAACTGGGGGAGTTACCCAGCAGGGCAAATCACTGCTCGGGTACGACTGGGTATCAGTCACCAGGTGGTGAACAATTGTATTGAGCATTGCTGCTGTTTATTGTTTTGGGGTATTTTTTTAGTTCTCTCTTTTTGTGATTTTCCTTTTAATTATTAAAATTATATTTTATTTTAATTATTAAACTGTTCTTACCTTTACCCATGGGTTTTATGTATTTTCAATTCTTCTCCCCATTCCACTGAGTAGATGGGGTGTGAGCAAGCACCTGTGTGGCATTCAGTTGCCAGCTGGGGTTAAACTATGACAAGTCCCTACACTGTGTAGGGATATTCCAATTAGATCCTAATGCTTTTGCTAGGTATACTTTTTTTGTGACCTTGAAAAATATAAAAATCAGCTAACAGCTGAGAAATGCAGGTAAGTGAATGCATTCACACAGATATACATAAGCACATACAAAACGATTACTCAAGCACTTCTGTTCACAGCTAGTAGGCAGTTAGGTATGCTACACTCCCAAAGTCATAACTTGTGAGAAGCAAGTGACTGCTCAAAAACCTTACTGAATGCAGACTAAAATACACTAGTACTTTTTCTTACTTCCAGCAGCTCATCTCCACTGAACAGCTTGCCGCTTCGTCCAACTGGCCCCTCTGGTAAGACAGATCTGATGAAATGATGTCCCACTGTAGCTTCAAGGCTTATCCCTAATCCACTGCTTTCACTGTATTTGTTAACTACAGCCACCTAAAAAAAGATTAAGAAATTATTACTCCTGACATATTTACAACCATACCTGTTACTTTCTGTTTCAATTTACATAAAGTGAGGTAAATATTCCAGAAATGAGAAACCAGAAATATTGTTGTGTGCAATGGGACAGTCAGGTAAAAATTGAAATTTTGATCACATATCACTTCAACACAAACAAGTGGCAACTGTGTATGACAACAGTATATCTAAAAATATATACATTTGCAGAGACTACAGTTCTGGCATAAGATTTTGAAGTAAAATCCTAAACTCAGATACTACTTTTCAATTGTATCTATAGTAAATGTTCAATGTGTTATTTAAATCACTACATCAAGCATTTTATTCAATATGCAGAATAGGTAGGACATTTCAACTCCGGTTAATAAAGGGAGCTTCAAAATTCACCTTAAATATTACTTTTTTCTCTAATACACACTCATCCTCTTGAAGCTAGGAAGTCTGTGAAGCAACACTCACAGAAACAGTAACTTAAGAAGCCTGTAATTATTTCCCGAATATCAATAAAGAAAAAATCTTGTATTAAAAGTTAAAAAGCAAAATAAAATCAACAGATTAAGGAGAAGATGTATTATTTTTATAAATACAGGAACAAATACAATACAAACACATTTCTATGTTAGCAATATAGGAATTGGACAGATCAAAGGGCATTTAATAAAGTAATCAAAGTTTACCTACCACTATTTCATAATTTGAACCCATAATCCTCTCCCACTTTGCCTTCGTAGCAGCTTCTTCTGTAGTAGTTAGCTGGAAATCTAAAAGTTATGTCTGAGATTACTGTGACAAAAAATAAAATATTCTGTATATATACATAAAATAATGTATATGAACCATGCAAGACTACACAACCATGATGCCAGAGCTCTCCTAAATATGACTGAAAACTTGGCATGTTTTGTCTTACCAGGCTTAGATTTTTCACAAGAGAAGCTTGCAAAATAGCATTAGATACCAAAACTAACTATTTTGAAAGACATGAAATTCAGTCAAAAGGGTTGGTATGCATGGCTGGGAAGAAAGGACATGTATCTTAACCAACCTCAGCGTTTAATGAATTTAATTCAACTTTACAAGATAATGGGCACAAAACACAAGGAAGCTACGTGCAACGCCCCAGGCATCTGTTAAACGAGGCTGTATACAGGCTGATCAGATTCATTCAGGGAAATCATAGAATCATAGTATAGTTAGGGTTGGAAACGACCTTAAGTTCATGTAGTTCCAACCCCCCTGACACGGGCAGGGACACCTCACACTAAACCATGTCACCCAAGGCTATGTCCAACCAAGCCGTGAACACCACCAGCAAGGGAGCATTCATAACTTCCCTGGGAAACCCATTCCAGTGCCTCACCACCCTCAAGAATTTCTTCCTCATATCCAATCTAAACTTCACCTGCTTAAGTTCGAATCTGTTTCCCGTTGTTCTATCACTACAGTCCCTAAGGAAGAGTCCCTCCCTGGCATCCCTATCAGCCCCTTTCAGATACTGGAAGGCTGCTATGAGGTGCTCACGCAGCCTTCTCTTCTCCAGGCTGAACAGCCCCAACTCTCTCATCCTGTCTTCATATGGTAGGTGCTCCAGTCCCATGATCATCCTCGTGGCCCTCCTATGGACTTGCTCCAAAAGTTCCATATCCTTTTTATGTTGAGGACACCAGAATTGCAAACAATACTCCAAGTGAGGTTTCATGAGAGCAGAGTAGAGGGGCAGGATCACCTCTCTCGACCTGCTGGTCACGCTCCTTTTGATGCAGCCCAGGATACGTTTGGTTTTCTGGGCTGCGAGTGCACACTGCTGGCTCATGCTCATTTCCGCATCGACCAACACCCCTAAGTCCTTCTGTGCAGGGCTGCTCTCATCTCTTCTCTGCCCAACCTGTAGCTGTGGCTGGGATTGCTCCGACCCAGGTGTAGGACCTTGCACTTGGCATGGTTAAAGGACTGAAATACTTACATATAGGATATTGCATACTGATCCTTTTAGAAGACTCAGCATTTTGCAGAGTATCCAAGGAAAGCTTTAAAAAACTCTGGGGGTTTTGCATTTTCAAAACTATAAGTACAACTGTAAAAGATTTCTTTGAAACTGTAGGCCCTGGAGGCCAGTGAGAGAATACAAGTCCTGGATTTTAATTTTTTTTTTTTGTTGTTGAATTCACATACTTGCACATAAACTATGAGAAATAATTCTAATTGCTAAAGAGCAGCAATAAAATCAGAAGGCAACATGGGGAGAAAAGTAATGATTCTGTGAAAAATACATGGGCAGACTACACAGCAAACTGCAGCAACTCTTAACTTGAATGGAAGTTTATCTGCAGGCTGAAAAAAAACAGAGAAATACTTTCCTCCTGCTCATTTTCCCCTCATTCACAGCATTTAGATTCTAGGACAGGAAACAATAAAAAGCAGCATTTAGATAGATACAACATCCAGCAAACACAGCACTACAGGATATTACATGTGACACGCTGAGGGAGTTGGGCTTGTTCACCCTGGAGAAGAGAAGGCTCAGGCGAGACCTTAGAGCAACTTTCCAGTACTCAAAGGGGCTGACAGGAATCTAGAGAGGGAGTTTTTACAATGGTTATGTAGTGACAGGACCAGGGGGAATGGCTTTAAACAGGAAAAGAATACATCTAGGTTAAACATTAGAAATAAATTCTTCACTATCAGATTGGTGAGGGGCTGGCACGTGGATGTCCCATCCCTGGCAGTGTTCAAGTTCAGGCTGAACTGGGCTTTGAGCAACCTGGTCTGTTGGAAGATGACCTGGCCCATGGCAGGGGAGTTGGAAGTATACGATTTTTAAGGTCCCTTACAACTCCAAACATTCTATGATTCTAAATGCATGCAAACTCAGGAATTTGTGAAAAGGAAGATTTTTCAGAAGAGGCACAAGTCCTGGAACTGCAGATGGGCACTGCAGATGGGCAGCTGCAGGCAGTTGGAAATGCAGGCAAGTTGGGGAATGAGGAGGGAAAAAGGTTAATACACAGCTATACTAAAAAGAGTAAAAGTTCAAAACTAGACTATAAAGGGATCTGAGCATGAAGCAAAAGCAGACTACCTCTTTTGAAATTTCTGACACATGCACTAGTCAACAATCTCACGGTACTCATGTGCATGCACACATGTATGATTACTTTCACCTTCTATCTGTACCTCAGCTACACAGCACAAAGAAGATGGAAATGCACACAAACACCTGATTTTGTGTAAACACACTCACATGCAACTTCACAGAAAAAAATCTTAAAACATTGAGAACCTGTTTCCTGTTGTTTCATGTCCCCTCCAGTATTTACTGCACTGGCACTGCATGGCAGGGATGGGAATCCCTGTTCTGTTTCACTGTTATCTGGAAAAAAAGGAAGAAGCCTTTTCAGTTATTTCATGTGTTATAATACTGATAAAGCTCACAGGGCACTGACCCTCCCATTGCATTTCAGAGCAACCACATTTGACAAATGGAATCTGGCATTAGGGGTCAAGAAAAAAATGCCACATTTTAATTGTCTTCTGTTAATGCTTTGCCTTCTCCAGTGGATTTTTCAATGAAGCAAGAAAAAGAAGTGCAACTATCAGTAGCTGCATCTCTATGATTGTAAGTACAAGAAAACATGTAACACTCTTTAGCACTCCAGTATTTTTTTTCCCTTCCTCTTATTTCCTCTATGCAAGCTGACGCTGAAAAATGAAAATCTTACAGACTTGTACACCTGTATAGCTGACAGATTTTTCACTTGTAGAAAGCCTCTCCTACCCCAGTGTGTTCTGTTAGGTACATTGCTGGCTGTCAGCTGTCTTGAATACCTCTAGGCTGGAGAAGTAGCACTTTCTGAGCATTGCCTCTGTTATTTTGAATAAAAGGAATGAAAGGATGCCATACATATAACATACTACTGGGTGTTTTAAAATCTTGTGTAGAATGGGGATTATGCCTCACTCTACAAATTGCCATATATTTCTGCTGTCATCAACCTACATATAACACCCGTAGGTGAAAAACACCTGTGCATCCAGCCTTTGTTCAGATATTCTGTTCAAACACTGACTTTAAAGATCTGACATATATACTTCAAGATAATCACAGTTTAAAATTAAGTTTCGCTATTCTCAGTGACAGCAAACTTAATATTTGTCATTTGGTTCTGAACTTTGTACAAATAAAATAGTTAATGCCCTATAAGATTGTTAATAACCTCTAGACATAGGCCACTCCTCTCATACCTTGAGCTTGTGACACTGACACAACAGTGAAAGAAACTCAGACTTGCTTTTGCCCATTGTGCAAGGTATCTTTTTGCTTGCTCTTGAATTCAGCTCTCACCCTTGAGCACAAATAAACCACCCACTGCCTCGTCGCCATTTGAAGATTTGCAGGATCAAAGTCTTGAAGCAATTCAGCCAGAAATGCAATGCTTGCAGAGATTTCAATGCTCACTTTGAAAATGTAGCAAATAATACCACTGTGTCTAAAAGATTAATGAAACCATAGTAGACCAAATTCTCCCCTCAAGTACAACAGCTCTGCCATCAGTAATAGCAACCCTGAATGAATCTGGCCCATTTTATTTCCAGTTTGCAATTGAGAAGAAAAGTGTTTCAAGACAACTTTAAAGCAAAGCCAGTTTTAATTACCTTTGGCTGTGCTACTATCCATTGTTTGGAACAGTAAGTCCTTTTCAACAACAGCACTGAAGTCCTCCTGGGGCTGAATATGATTTTCCTGCTTAAGCCCTCTTCTGATCAAAGTGAGCCGAACTGTTTGTCCTGTGTGCCGCAAAACGTCAACTGCTTGCTGGTTAGTAAAACCCTGAAGATTAGTTCCATCCACCTGCAGGATTAAGCAGCTTTTCAGCCCGCAACAGAATCCAGAAAAAAAAAAAACAAACAACAAAACCAAACCAACATCCAGGAGACCATATGGTGACCTCTCAGCATCTGTTAGCCTAAGCACAAAGCAAGCGGAGGGACAAGAACAAAAACCTGGAAGACTTAAAACACTGGATATAGCAAGCACTTTCACTGGGCTATCCCACAGCTAGGTAACAACTACAACCACAGCGAAGTGGGGAGAAGTCCCCTGGATGCTCACCACAGTGAGGGCCAGGCACTGGGAAATGGGAGAGGATGCAGCACATGCTCTGCACAGCACACTGTGCACCTTGCCTGCTTGATCGCTTTAGCCCTCCCTACCTCCAAGAAAAAAATATTGGGTGAATAAACCAACACACCTGTGGCTGGGAGAGCTGGGGAGGGGAGAGTGAGGGAAGACACATCCATCTACTGTGGCAGGAAAAACTAGAGCACAGCCATTCCAAGGCCAAGTAATCTCAGATACAGGGAAGCCTGAACACTGTGAAATCTACTTCCTAATGAAACACTGCCCCATCCAACCAGATGTAATCTCTGTAATCTCTGGTCCATCACTTTAATTCTTTAAAGACAGAATTTTAACCTTTCCTGTTTGAAGCTACCATATTATCTCTAATTTCTTTTTTCTGAAACTCAAGACTTTGGTGTTGCTTGATTTCATCCCAGTATCCCTAATAAACACCACTTTTTTTAATCCTTCTCCATGCAAACTTCATGTTATCCTATTCTTTCTCTGCCTCACCCCCACAGTACCTTTAATTATGAAAAAGTTATAATATATGTCTTGACTCCTGAAGTTGTTTCAGCATACCTATAAACTCACATATTCCATTATTTTAATTTCTTCTGCATGAATAATGACTTCCTTTGGACTTTAACCATTTTGTTGCCCTTCTCTGAACTTCTTCCAACTCTGGTGCTCTTCTAAATATTACATAATTAAAAATGAGGTTATTTAATTTTTCCTCCACACTTAAGTAGACCATATTTTAAAAGTATTCACTATTCTGCTGTCTGAGGTCACTCAAATCTTTTTTTCCTTCTGCATCTGCAGTAGGAAGAAGACATCAAAATTTGGAACATGCTTTTTTACCCATTTGTACTCCACATTTAAATCCTTATAAAAGCCATACATGCTTTCACATACAAAAATGCAGGCACATTTGTACTTGGAGATAGAGGGTAAATTGTCCTTCTTGCTGCCTTTTCACAAATCCAAGGACAGATCTATGACAGCCATGAAAATGTGGTTCCTGCGTTCATGAACTGATTTCACCACACAACTAACATTTTATGCATGAAAATATTTTTTCTTTCTCTGAAAATATTTCTCTAAAACTGTAATGACATACTTTAAAAAATAAGTTTGAAAACAATTGCTTAATTTGAACTAAACTTTGAACCTCACCTTTTGAAACAAAGCAGCCTTGAAACTCTTACTGATATGATACACACACAATATAAATTTTCTTTTTTAAGAAGCACGGGTTTCACATGGGTAGCATAATGTGATCAAATAGTCAACAAAAGGACTCACCATTTAACAGCAATCCTAAACATTTTAAGCAGCTACTATATAAGCTTTCCTTCATAACTTAAAGAAGTAGAGTTTTGCAGACAAGTGATCTCATCTTTCTGTGTTTACTTACAACTATAATTTGATCTCCCACATGGATTCTGCCATCATGTTCAACAGCACTGCCTTTTGTAATGCTTTTCACAAAGATACCAGAAGGTTCTGAGATGAAAAAAAAAGAGAAAATTAATCAATTTGTTAAGAGACAATTTAAGTAATGCACAATCTCCAACTAAATCCAGCAGCCAAAGGGAGAAAAAGAACGAAAACACAATCTCCAGGTAAGATAAGGAAAGAATTAGCAAGAAAGTATCTGCTTTAAGTAAAACATATATGTTAATATTTTCCAAAAGGATTAGCAAAATCATGGGCATAAATCAAACCAACACCTCTTGAGAAATTTTACAAGACATTTGTCAACAGTGCCTTCCTAGCAGTGCTGCATTTGCCAAATCCCCCATAGGGGGGCCTAACAGAGTTCCGGATCATTTTTCTGGAAAACGTAGTGGAAATTACAAAGTAAAAATACACAACTGTGCACACTGTTGCATTTATTTAAATACATTTATTTATTGGCTGCAGCAACCCAGGGGTCAACAAGCATTTACTATACCCAGAAGTCACTAAGAAATTCTTGGTCTGCCAGCAGTACTATACACAGTGTTTAAAAATTAATAACAATGCCTCCTAAAACTACTTGCAATACTAATGCATTATCCTGTTAAGAGCCTTTTAAAAATAAAAATGTAATTTTAAAAGCCCAGGTTATTCAAATGCAAATGGCTCCATCTATTTCAGAATTGTTTTGCAAAAACATATAAGCACAAGGTTTAGCCAAGAATGAATATAAAAACTGATTAAAAACTGCTGAGGTGAGATATTATAATAAAATTGATTGCTTCTAAACTGAATGTCCTTCTCACAAAAGGAAAATTTCTCATTCTTTAGAAACCTTGAAAAGATTTTAGATGGCAAAGATTTGCTTCGAAGTGCTATATCAAAACTAAAATTATGTCTTTGATGCATATATACCACAGTATGCAGCAGATTGTATAATAAACTGCAGGAATTCATCATTACCTGATGATTTGTCTCCAATGTAACCAGCAATAGTTATTCCTAATCCCTGGTTGTTTTTAGTGAGTTCAACGTTAAATTTCTCCCCATCTTCACAGCTATCAATGGAAGTATCTGACTAATAAGAAAAGAGTGATTATAAGTTTTTTTCTTCTTTAAAGTTCACCACATTCTTTGACGTCATTCACATGCAAATTAGACACAAATGTAAAAAAGAAAGCACCAGCTTTGACTCTGCTCTTATTTGGTGTTCAGGAAAGAAACTAAACATAGGTAACATTCCTCACAGTAAGGCAAGGCAGGTCATGCTCTCTCCACCTTGCTACCCTGGAATATTATCCTCTAACCTACAAAATGATTATTTGATAAGATTAAGAAGACGGGTGAAATTTGTACAAATTTAACAGCATTCTTTTCTACAGTAAGTTATGTGAATCACATTTAAACATTAGAATATGTAGCTTGCTGTCCTACTGGGACCTTCTCAAAACCAGCTTTAGACTGCTGTGTTATAAAAAGCAAGAAAGAAAAAGATCAAAATTACATTTTGTATACTATTTGTTAAAATTCCAGTTCAGTAACTACAGCTATCTTTTCCTACACATGCCAAGTTTAAAACATAATAAAAGCTATTACTAGTGAGGCAATTATGTTTGGTTTTGAAAAAATTAAATATTCCAGTTTAGTAAGCAGCAATTATACCTCCAGCTAGTTAAATAATTAAAATTTCCGCTACTATCTACTAAAATCCTCTGAATTTCAATAAAAAAGAATTCTGGGGGCAATGAATTCATTTACTTATTGTTCATGAAAGCACAATACATACTAAAGTCCCATTTTTACAATATTGCTTCTGTAGTAAAATAAAAATCAATTTCTAAAACTTAATTTCAGCTTTAAAAAAAGGTTTTTTTAAGGAAATTTTCACCTCTTAGTTGTCTCAAACTGTTAACTAGCCACTCCCATAGCTGATACGTGCGATTATAAGATTACATATAAAAGGCTTGAATTTCATCGTATATGTATATATGGACATCAATATTCCAGCACATATTTAAAATGGCAATTCAAAAATATAGCATTCCATAAATATAGTACAAGTCTATGCAGATCCAGCTCCACTCCTATATTTTTCTGGCTCTTCTAGATGACAAAATAGCAGCTAGTATTTTTTAAAATGCCAACACAGCAGCGAGCCAGATACTAACTAAACTGAATTGGACAAGATGAGTGTACATGTGCCAAAAAAAAAAAAAAACGACTTCAGGAGAGCTAGGATGCTACTTGCCAAAACAGTAGTACTGTTTATCAACTTCTTCATCTGAACAACTCCACCCAAAACAGCAAACAAACATAAGAAAAATAAACTCCTACTGCTTTAACATCCTCTCTGCTTGATAAAAGAGGATTATATTGGCCACAGGTAATACCACTAAAAATCTGCTCCAATTTCTATAACCTCATTAATTTTTATATGATAAGACATCTACGGGGAAAATTATGACAAGCACCCCTTTTGAAAAGCCATTCTGCCCTCAGTAACAGCTTTAAGAGCACTATGAAGTCTTCACCCATCCTGCTTTTGCCAGGAAGAAATTAACAAATGAAGTTATTTCTAACATTGTCTTCACTCCAGACCCTCATTAATGAGGCTTGCAGCACAAGAACAAGACTTTGTGCAAGGAGAAACTAAGACTAGCTTGCCCTCAGCCAGGAGAGATGCACTGGGAACAAAGTATTTAAAAGGATGGAAATGGAAAGGAAGGTGACAAAAAAGTCAAATTTCGCTGCTTGCCAGCTTTGAACTATTTCTTTTGCAGAAGAGATCTTACAAATCTTACACCTGCAGATATGGTCTTCAACACTGCATCACATAACCTCAGAAAGGCAAATAATGAAGAAATTTACACAGATGAAAGTACCAAATTCAGCTTCTCTTTTTGAGACTGCTGCTTTTCAGATTAGTAATATTTAGGCTCAATATTGATCTCTTAATCTAAAATACAGCCATCTTTTCCTGCCTCTGAGCGCTGAGAGACACAGAAGTCTGTCTATCCTCTTATATGCTCAGAGAACTTCATGTTAGGATTAATTTTCTTTGCCTTTTAGCCATAGAAGAGGGATTGAGTATTTGTTCATTTCCCACAGATACCACTACAATTGACAGAGGAAAAATAACAGTAATCATGCAAAAAATGTTAAGGCTTTTTTTTCTTTCAAAGTGACCTATCTGAAATGTAAATTGTAACTGGGAAGAAAATGTCTAGATAAAACAACATAAAAAAGTAAAATAAAAAAATATTTATAAGGCACAAATTCTATCTCGTTGTAAGCTCAAAAACAACCACCTTTTTCTTCTCTTACTCATTTTGCATATTCACATTTACATGTATCTGGTCATAACCATATGTGACAAAACACATAGTTGTAGCTCCCGACTCCCATGAAACCAGGCTCTGCTGGTAACATGCAAATGACCTATTTTGTAGAGGTTTTGAGCTGACAGGATATTATAATAATTGCAGCATTTTTTAAGATGTTGACAACTGTAGGAGAGTAACAGCACAGAGAATACAATCATCAGCAAGGGAATAAGAGCAGCAGCTGGCTGGCTTTTTTTTCGGCAGATGTCAAGCAAATGAGCAATTCCAGGTGATGCAGGAAAGAAGCAACACCTGTGTGCTGGTTGGCACAGGAAGGAACTATCTGATGGCCAGCTGCAATGATACAGAATTAAGAAATGTTCCCTGATAGATAACGACAGTGTCGTGGTTTAAGCCATAAATCAGCCACGCAGTTTGTTCACTCACTTTCCCCTTTTTCTTCCCTCTGATCCTGGAGGGATGGGAAGGAGAATCAAAAGAATGCAACTCCCACAGGTTGAGATA
>JANRGW010001318.1:0-11927 GCA_024733675.1 Psilopsiagon aymara | reverse complement strand
AGCCTCTGGGAAAATCGAACGGTACAATGGGCTGTTAAAAACTACACTGAGAGCAATGGGTGGTGGGACTTTCAAACGTTGGGATACACATTTACCAAAGCCCACCTGGTTGGTCAACACCAGAGGATCTGCCAACAGGGCTGGCCCAGCCCAGTGTAGAATTTTTACATACTGTGGAGGGGGACAAAGTTCCTGCGGTGCACATAAAGAATTTGCTAGGGAAGACAGTTTGGGTTATTCCTGCTTCAGGTAAAGGCAAGCCCACTTGTGGGATTGCTTTTGCTCAGGGACCCAGATATACTATATAGATACCATACAGATAGACAATACTTTTGAGCTCTGCCTAACATGATGTAGGACTCGGTAAATATAGCTTAGTAACCTCATCTTCAACTCTTGAAATAAGATATTAAAATGGAAAATATATATACCTGAGTGATTCAGAGCACCTATATGTTACCTTTCAATATGCCTCTCAAGTCTGTATTTTCACTAAATTTACCTTTTCTTAGGGTTGTTTTGGGTTTTCTTTCTGGTTTGCTCTATGGGGAGTTTTACCTTTTTTTTTTTTTTTTTTCCTTTTTTGAGCTGAAACATGATTTCAGTTGCATTAGTCCAGAGGATATCTTTGGGAGTAGATTCTAGAGAGGTGACTGTGGAGAAAACAGATCATGACATGAAAACACATGCTGCCTGTGGAACATGTCACTCTTAAAAGTAAACTATGATGCAGAATGGATCTCTGCAGCCTACTAACTTGCTCTCTGTCAGGCGTCTGAAATGGTGGTAAGAAAGAGCTACTGGATGACAACAGCATAGTGCTGGGAGGGAGAATTTGATACAGTAGCAGCATCAGAGGAGGAAATAGCAGGTGGATCCCTGCTTATCCTTATTTTGTGTGGATAAGCTCATGAAATGGAGGAAGGAGGAAACAGTGGAGTCTGCCCAATGGCAAGGTGGAAAACCTGGTGTGATATGCAATGCCTGAACATGGAGGAGCCTGTAATGACACTTCTGCTACAGAACACTACTTTAAACTACATCACTAATGAGCTAGCTCTAAGTGAACTAGAAGATTTAGACCCATCCGCAGAAAGGCTATAGATATAAAGGACAGCACGGTGTAGGCACTGGCTTACTGGGTCTCTTCTTGGAAATTGTATAACTGATGGGGCAGCACTGTTCTACATTTGTCTGGTTTGCACAGACAGATTTGATCGTTTGGCTTTTGGTTACACAAGTAGTTCATTCAGTAACTGTTCCAGTCACATAATTTTGCAATCAATTACTCGATGTAGGCATATAATAATAATTTTATTTTCCTTTTAAAATACATTTTTAAGAGATATAAGACACATTATTAACTTTTGATGTTTTGGATTCAGAAGGAAAATTTGGTCAAAGGTCATTCCTAGTTATAGGTAGGTGGTTGCTTTTCAATAATTTCTCATTAGAACAGCCTAAAAAAATATGTCTGTATTTCATGCCACCATAATTTATAATATTTGTAACTTAAATCTTGACCTTACATTTTGACCATTTGCATCTGCATTTAGGGCCTCTGGATATGATAAAGTGAAAGATGTATTCGCAGGTTTGGAGTCACACATATTGTTTTATACATCGAGTATCCTATTCAAACATTAATTACCTAGTAGTTGCCAGGTATCATCTTTAATATATTAACATTAAATATAGTCTCTTAATCAAAACTCCATAGTCAAACACCCTAAGAGTTTAATGCTGTCAGAGAAAGAAAATGACACTGGAGTCAGAATCAAGCATTTGTTAGTAAATGCAATGTTTTTCCAATTGCCAAACATTTCAGTGAGAATATCAGAATTAAAATTTAATATTTTCTAGGTGCAAGACATAGAGTTTAACCACTGTGCAGGCTGCATTTGCAGTCTACAATAGGAACATAATTTTATATTTTTTAATTTAAAATATACATGGAAATGGCAATGAGGACATTAGTAAATGACACATAGTCCTTAAGGTGAATTTGAGCAAGCAGCTAGTACATGAAATATATGATGCAGTGAAACTGGTGAAATTTTAATTTGAAAGTAACTTGTTTACATAGTTGCTGATTTTAATATGTTAAAAGCCAGAGAACACCTCCACCAAACTGGCTGGGTTGAGATATATTTGCAAAATGCTTTCAGAATAAAGAAATAAATTAAATAGGAAAGCATAGTAGATTCTGAAAGTATTAAAAGTATCATATGTCAGTGATACCTACTTTGTTTCTCTCACTTTGGACCTCACAGACTGATAAGAAAGGCAAAGCGTTATAACCCACAAGTAAAACTGTTGCATGATTATAACCCTGACAACCTCCTCCTAATGAGCTTCCCTGCAGATAGGGAGAAGAAACAGCTTTGATCTCTTGGAGTGAAGGATCTGAATGAACCACTGTTTTAAGGAAAGGAATCTGATTTGGTCTAGTCTCCTAGTAATCAAACTCACAAGCTACCATTTGAGGTATTTGTGAAATTCAGATAAGATTAGTTGCTCCTTGGATAAGCCACTGCAGTCAGTAGAAGCTAATTTTGTCTGGGGTATGACCACAGGAAGTATCACAATAGGAAATTAAGAATATTTTACAGGGTAAAGCACCATGTATTAGAAAAGGTAAATAAAATTAAAATGTTGGCAATCACTTTCATGATTAACAGGTCTATCGCATTACTTGACAATGTGCTTTAAGATGTATGAAATTTCAATGAAAGGCAGTCCCATCTCTAAATAGTTCAAATGACAACTCTCCTGCAGTTTTTTAAAATGCCTTACTTATTCTGTAGCTATATTTGACTTTAGAGTGCCTCTTACACTTGGTAAACATGGATATTAAACAGATGTACCTATGTATATAATGAGCAATAAATAAACTGATAATTTATATCAGTTTCCTTTTATCATTTCTCTGCTCCACTGGAAATGGGATAGAATGGCATCTCCAGAACTGACAGGTTAGGAGGCAAAAATAGGCATATTGGTGTTTAGTTTAGATTCTATATGGAAATAAGCATTTAAAGAAATGAGAAAACCTGTATGAGTAACACAAGAATATCTCTGCCTGAGAAAAAGTCTTTCCTGAACTAAATCACAGTTCAGGTTTGGGCCAGAGCATCTCCTTGCTGCTGTATTACTGATGGCCAGCTGATGGCTTTTGTGTGATTGATGATTTTCATTGGGACACCCTTGAAAAAAGAAGGTGGCTATTTAGCTATACAAAGGAAGTAAGATGAATTTCAATAAGGTAAAAAAACCCCAAAACAAACTGTTAGTTTTAAATTCTTCCAAATTTTTAGAATATATAGTCTTTTTAAAGTAATAATAATTGTTTTACTATGTAAAAAAGTAAACAGATAAAATCTGTTCAGCAAAAGCATTCCCACTGCTAAGCAAGGGTATTCTCCTGAAGAGATTCTGACACTTAAGGGTCATAGAAAAGACCTAGAAAAGTACTTTTTCTTTTGAAGCTACTATAAAATGCCTACATTAATTTCTGTCAGATTTTGAGACAGATTTGTAGGGGATGGTAGGGAAGAGGGTGGATATCAGTGGCTCATTTCAAGCTGTCACTGTTATTTGTGGTCAGCCAGAAGCAACTGATAACAGAGTATTATCTACTAAGAGAAAAGGAGGGCAAGAAAGGGTTTATGCTTTGTTGCTCATTTAAAATAAATTACCCCCATCAAAATGCAGCCTTGAGAATTTAATTAAGCAGCTGCCTAAATACTGATATTTAAGGATGTTAGGCATCCCATGTCAGCCTACTAAACAAATGGTACAATAAAGATGCAAACTGCTTTGATTGAAGACTGAGCTTTTTCACTACTTAGTCCTCAAACCATCTGGCTATGTTTGGAGAATGTGGGATGGTAGCTGTTCTGACTCTTATCTAATGATAAGACTCTCACTGTCAAACATGTGCACCAGAAAGCAAATATTGCAGTCTTTCAGGCTTATAAAGTCTTCTTATTTCTCTAGTGAAGGAGTATGTTTTGAAGATAATTAATCCCAGGGTTTAAATGGTAGTATTTTTCAGTGAAGTCAAATTCAATGCATATTCAGAACAGTGAAAATGCTTTAAGGGGTGGATTCATCCAGCTACACTTAAAAGGCAAGATAATTTGAGGTTTCTCAGCTATTACACAACCATCTCCAAATTTAAAGAGGGGTTGATTCTGAACACTTTCTGAATAACTGACCCTCCTTACAAGTTGGGCTTTCGCTTAGTTGGGTTGGTTTTTTTGTTGTTTTTTATTGGGTTTTTTTTTCAGCACAGATACCTGAAATTAAAAAACATTCATGAAAAAGTTGGCTTTAAGAGCTCAGCTTCACAGCCCCTGCTGAAAATCTCACATCACTTCATTTCCTAATATTCTCACTCTACAGTACCAGTTTGCACTGCTTCCACTATCATTTCCAACTGTGCTTTCCACACTGCCACTTGAAATGAAGACTTTTTTCTAGTACTGCTCTTCATTTGACATCACTTCTTCATTTGCTTTCCTTTCAGCAGCCCATTTTTTCTGACAATCTTTTAGAAGAAAATTCACATTCAAATCCACATTCCATAGCAGTCTTATTTCTAACTTCTACATGAAGAAAAAAAAAACAAAACACCAGAGTATAGGAAAAAAAGCAAAACCTGGCTCTTGTAGAAACACCTGGATACAAGGAAGAAAAGCTATACAATTAGTCATTTGTGAATTCTTAGCACTTCCATGGATTACCAAAGAGCCACACACTACAGTGCTGGCGTCACCAGCCAAAATTATTTACCCAAGTTGTCCTGACTTAAGAGAGAGTTCCAGTTTAGACAGATACAATACTTAAAAAACTTGTGTGAAAAAATACTGGTTTTGTCCAAATCTGTGTACATTCATAATAGTGACTAATTCAGGGTAATAGGAACAGATAAGGATATTAAAGCTGCTGAGGCAGGGGTCTTTGTTATACGAAGCTGAGAACGCTTCTTCAGACTAGCTTTAGCCTAGTCTCCAGGGCTCATTTTTTCCATGACACATGCATTTCACAGGTTTCTGGGAAAAAAAGTGTGTAGTGGAGATGGCAGATGATGGTTTTACATATGTCTGAAAGTGGCATTTAATACCAATTTCTTGTCAAATTACAAACCAGTGCAAAAGCAAATGTTATAGCTTTTCTGTTGAAAATGATTTGCTATTTCTGACGACGTACTCTTATTTTAAACCTTTCCCAATTCATGCTTTTCTGAAAAGAGTTCATTACTTTGCAAATGCCATTTTTTCCCAGATTTCTTGATGAAGTTTGAAACAATTTAGTTTCTTCAGAAGAAGGATTTGCAACTGATGTTGACTCCAGATGAATTCAGAATTTGTCTATCGATTTTAGGAGCATATTTCTCACCTATGTTTTGGCATTTTGTTCTTCTTCCTTTACTAGAAGAAAGAAAATGCTGTTGCCTGTATTACTCTCTTTGGCTCTGAAAAGGGCAGGCCTCTGCCTCCTAAGGGGAGAATATTTCAGCCTTCTTATATTAGCAAATGAGAAGCGGTTGCTGGAATAGAAATATTGAGGTTCAGAAACACTGATGTAAAGCTCTGTCCTATAATCTCATATTACTGGACGCACATATATGTGGGGTTTTTGTAAGTCCAATACCAGTTGCATTCATTTATGGATATTCTGAGGGTCAGAGGTTTAAGGGATGTTCCTATATATCAGTGATGCTCCCATCCAAGTGAACGCTGCATGCCTGCTAACTGGCCAGCAATTGTACAATCAGACCTGATGTTTTTCCCATATTTATTGTTTCCTGATTTATAACCTGAAACCAGATTAAATACCAAATGAGCTCATTTTACAGGTGCATAAATACAAAAAGCTGCGCTCCAAGAATGCACACTGACTATAGTGCAGACTAGTTTTTTGGCAAAAGTGAGAAGAAGAAAACACAACCATTATCTAGAGTATATACTTGCATATTCCACAGCAATGTTAAGTGTTTTATAAGCACTAGAAGGCTGGTTTCTTAACACTAGAATCTTGACAAAGCAGGTGAACATTGAGCAGTCTGTTCCCAGATCTTATGAACCATCTTATATGCAAATTCAATATCAGTGGTCATATTCCATAAACTACATCTATAAACATATTTTAGGTGTAAGTTGAAAAAAAAACCTGTGCTGTTGGCTCTCAAAGAATTTTCCCAAATTTAAAATCTTTGAAACATCCATATCCAATACTGGCACACACAGAGAGTTGGTTTGAGACTTTACCTGAACTTGGTGTGTAGTGTTGATATATACATATCGAAGGGTTGTCAGAATTCTGATCAGGAGAGCTGGCTTTACTTTGACAGTTAAGACAATTATGAAATTTGTAACTGGTGGATAAGGGACTTGAGAGGGATTCAGTTTTGACCAGCAAGAAAAAATGCATACTTCTTATCAAGATGAATATAAATTATTGCACTTTCTTAAGGAGCTATCAGTTTTCATTATGTGGACTATAAGCACCTTTCTAACTGGCAAATTACATACAACATAGAACAGAGTGTGAGTTCTTTATTTTCTTGAGGGTTTAAGATTGTTCTTGTATTAGGTTAAAGGCAATCACTTTTAGAAGATGTGACAGCCTGAAGTAAAAAATACAATGTAAAGGTGAAAGGGTTATCAGCTGAAGAAAATTGTCCTGACACCAGTCTCCTGCAATAGCAGGCAGATGAATTATGTTATTTTAAATGAGATCTTCCATTTAAACAAAAAAAAAACAAAACAAAACAAATAATTTTTCAAAGAAATTCCTGTCTTGTGTTTGTCCCTCCCATATAAAAGCATATAAATTGAATTCTTTGTTTTGAAAGAGAATGTTTTATAAAAACCTTTAGATTTTTTTCTGAAAAGAAATGCCTACACCATATTCTATTTCTCATTTTAATGTGGTGATAGGACAAGGGGTAATGGGTACAAACTTAAACAGGGTAAGTCTGATTGAATATGAGGAGGAAATTCTTTACTGTAAGGGTGGTGAAGCACTGGAATGGGTTGCCTGGGGAACTTGTGAATGCTCCATCCCTGGCGATGTTCAAGGCCGGGTTGTACAGAGGCTTGGGTGGCATGGTTTGTTGGGAGGTGTCCCTGCCAATGGGAGGGGGGTTGGAACTAGATGATCTTAAGGCCCTTTCCAACCCTAACTCTTCTATGATTCTATGATTCTATGGTTGTGCATGCATGAGTCTGTATATCTATTTATATGCGCCCAGACACATATATGTTTTCTGTGCATTCGTGGAAAATACAGATATCCACACATGCAGAAAAATGGATAAGCAGTTTGGCTTGAAGTCATTTGAACTACAGATACTTTAAGTAGAATTCATCAGTGTTAGGTCAAATTCTTTGACCTGCTTGTTTTTAAACAGTAGTAGACCTCAGTTTTATTAGATGCATTTTACAAAGGCAATACTGCTGCTGTCAGGCAGCAAGCATTGTTTTTCAGGCAGCATTAAACATTAAAAAGAAAAAGAAAATTGCACCAAAAAAAGAAAATCTCTTCTTGTTTGTCAGTGTGTCAGCGTTCATCTGGGAATTCCATGTAGTTAAATAAAATTTTTTTCCCCATAGGCAAAGCTGTTCTTCCATGGCTTAATTTCTTCTTCCGTAAGAAGAGGGATTAAAATAGTTAAAGTACTAATGGCATGCAACATCCGTGAGTGAATTGTGAGTAGTAGGGACTAAATTGAGGCACTGAGCAACTAAAGCTTTTCCCCAAGCTGCAGGCTTTCCCCTTAGCTGCAGGCTAAGTGGGAGCAGGAGCTCTGTAAACTCCTTAGAATCATTTAGAGCCTTGCCTACTATATGCCTTGGATTTGTCTCAAAAACCTTATTACATAAAGGAAGACTGAAAAGGAAGGATGATAACATAATTCCCTACGCCACAATCAGGATTAGACAGATGCATTCACTGAGTGCCCCTGACAGGTAAAGAATTATTTCACCACTTGTAATTTGATGTGTCTTCAGTAAAACTGAAATTAAAGCCTCAGACCAGATAATGTTAGCAATCTGGGTAACTCTCAGTCCTTTCTCTAGCCCTGAAACAATGTCACATGTTAACTGCATCCTCCTAGTCAATATAAAGTGTAGGAACAAGAAACTTGGGGTAAATTATAACATTTGCATTTGTGAGAAAAGCTAAGCTAGTTTGCAAAGCCTTACCTTGGACCACAGGAAGAGAGATGGGAGTTAAAACATAAAAAAATGTGGAAATGAGTCATGAATGATATTACAAAAATACAAGCATATGAAAATCTAAGGTGCTTGAAGCTCCATAGAAACACAAGCATTGTATTCTGACCTAATCACACAAGGTAGATGAAGTTTAAAGTTTCTCTGGGATTGGATAAGTGGTGTAATTAAAATTACGAAGTCTGCGGCTGGGGAGCAGCTCTGCAGAAATGTCTGGGGAAGCCAGAGAGGGGAAACTAGTTTACCTGGGGAACTACTGACCAGTCAGTCTCACCTCTGTCCCTGACAAAATCCTGGAGCGGATTCTCCTGGAAGGCATGCTGAGGCACTTGAAGAACAACAAGGTGGTTGGTGACAGTCAGCATGGCTTCACTAAGGGGAAATCCTGCCTGACCAATTTGGTGGCCTGCAATTTCAAACTGAATCACAAGTAATCAGTGTTTTGTGTGTCTATTTGCAGTAAAAACTCCAACTCAAATCATAAAAAACATAGTTTTATTAAAGACAGTGACTGTTTTTTTCTTACTGTACAACTTTATTTCTTGCAATGCAAGACCCATGTTAATAATCCAACCTCAATTTAGTGTTGCATTTTATGTTCAAACTAGAAAAACTGTTAGAAAAAAATGAAGACAAACAATATCCTCAGCAATTGCCTAACTCTAAGCTTACTTCTATTGCACAGAAGCCAACCAAACCAGTATCAGGATAGTGCCAAAGATCATCAGAACAGTCTGCCAAAGAAAAAGCCTTAGGCCCAGCTGCTGCTACTGGAAAACCCCAGACAAATGCCTGGCAAAGAACTGGCCCTGGACTTACGCATTGTTATTGTGGAGAAGTGAATGATGACACAATTTCCCTCGCAATATTTATACACTTGTGCCCTGGAGCCTTGGCTTCTCATACTAATGGATATATGAAGAAACCAACTGCAGAAAAGGCACTTCTATTGCCTAAGGTGTCACTGTGACTATTTGTACTCTCTTTTTAGAAATGTAAAACAGAAGTGCTGGAGCACCTCTCCTATAAAAACAGACAGAGAGAGTTGGGGCTGTTAATCTGGAGAAGAGGAGGGTTCAGGGAGACCTAAGAGCAGCCCTCCAGTACCTAAAGGGGGTGACTGCCCATCATATTTGAAAAATTACAGCAGTCAGGTGAAGCTCCCAAAGACTGGAAAAAGGGAAATATAACCCCCATTTTCAAGAAGGGGAAAATGGATGAGCTGGGAAACTACAAACCAGTCAGTCTCATCTCTGTGCCTGGCAAAGTCTTGGAGCAAATTCTCCTGGAAGGCATGCTGAGGCACATAAAAACAAGAAGGTGCTTGGTGACAGTCAGCATGGCTTCACTAAGGGGAAATCCTGCCTGACCAATCTGGTGGCCTTCTGTGATGAGGCTACTGAACTGATGGACAGGGGAAGAGCAGTTGATGTCATCTACCTGGACTTGTGCAAAGCATTTGACACTGTCTCACATGACATCCTTGTCTCTAAGTTGGAGAGACATCAATTTGATAGGTGGACCGTTCGATGGATAAAGAACTGGCTGGATGGCCGTATGCAAAGAGTTGTGCTCAATGGCTCAGTGTCCAGCTGGAGACCAGTAATAAGTGGTGTCCCTCAGGGATCGGTTTTGGGACCGGTCTTGTCCAACATCTTTGTTGATGACATGGATGGTGGGATTGAGTGTGCCCTCATCAAGTTTGCCAATGACACCATGATGTGTTTTTCGGTTGATATGCTGGAGGGAAGGAATGCCATCCAGAGGGACCTTGACACACTTGAGAGGTGGGCTGATGCCAATCTGATGAAGTTTAACCATGACAAGTGCAAGGTCCTACACTTGGGTTGGAGCAATCCCAGGCACAGCTACAGGTTGGGCAGAGAAGAGATTCAGAGCAGCCCTGTGGAGAAGGACTTGGGGGTTTTGGTTGATAAGAAAATGAACATGAGTCTGCAGTGTGTACTCGCATGCCAGAAAGCCAACCGTATCATGGGCTGCATCAAAAGGAGCGTGAACATCAGGTTGAGGGAGGTAACCCTGCCCTTCTACTCTGCTCTCATGAGACCCCACTTGGAGTATTGTGTTCAGTTCTGTTTTTCTCAACATGAGAAGGACATGGAAGTGTTGGAACAAGTCCAGAGGAGGGTCACGCGTATGATCATGGGTCTGGAGCACCTCCAGTATGAGATAGGCTGAGAAAGTTGGGGCTATTCAGGCTGACGAAGAGAAGGCTGAGTGGAGACCTCATAGCAGCCTTTCAGTATCTGAAGGGGTCCTATAGGTATGCTGGGGAGGGACTCTTCATTAGGGACTGTAGTTATAGGACAGGAGGTAACAGGTTCAAACTTAAACAGGGGAAGTTTAGATTGGATATAAGGAGGAGGAAATTCTTTACTGTAAGGGTGGTGAGGCACTGGAATGGGTTGCCCAGGTGAACCCATGATATCAGGGAAGTTGTGAATGTTCCATCACTGGCAGTGTTCAAGGCCAGGCTTGACAGAGCCTTGGGTGGCATGGTTTAGTGGGAGGTGTCCCTGCCCATGGCAGGGGGGTTTGAGCTGGATGATCTTAAGGTCCTTTCCAACCCTAATTATTCTATGATTCTATGATTTATTGGTAGAGCTTCTTGACTTCCAATGTAACACAAGTATTTGCTCTAGCTGAGTACTGATTGTGCTGTTTTTTAGGGTCATTCCTCCCACGGTGGTGTTGGCAAAGGAGCAGCAGCCATCACCAGGTGGCACTGTTAGAGCTCTGAGTGATGTTAGTGGCCTTTCATGGGAAGATCTTGCAAAGTAGTAGGACGATGAATTTCAATCTTAGTATATTAAGCACAGTTAGCATATAGGATTTGGTTTTCTTGATTTTCTTTTGGTTGTTTTTGTTTTTTTGGTCTTAGGAATCCCACACTGATGTTGAGGTTGAAATACTCAGCCACGAAGATTTTTGGCAAAGCTATTTGTGACCAGCTCCTATCAAAACTGATTTATATGGTAAAATTCAACAAATAACATTACAAATAAACCCTGATGTGCCTTGCTAATTTCTTCTATGTAAGAAATGATGTATTAAGGCCTGAAATCTTCTGCTTCTCAACAGACGGGCCACATTATCACTGTGCTCTCTTGTCAACAGATTTATGAACTTCTGTGGATTTGGAAACAGCCATTTCCAAGCTTTATATATAGAAAGGGAAAAAATGGTTTCTCTTTAAGTGGATAAAGATTGAAGAACGATCAGAAAATTACAAGGCTTTATATTGTGCACAGAGACACCTAGGACTTTAGAAGCATACGAATGAATCTGTGACATTAGAATTCTTATCTTGTGACAGCAGAATGTGTATCTTGTTACAGCATCTTTTGTTAGGAAATCATCCAGTATTTTCTCCTTCTGATCATAGTCCAGTATGTTGAAGAAAACACTGCTGCATACTATCTTAAGCAGAATGAGAAGTACAGAGGAAAGAAAGAGAGAGAGAAAGAAAAAAATAAAAAGAAAGAGAGAAAGAGTGAGGAAAAAAAAAGGAAGAGAGAAAGGGAAAAAGAAAAAGGAAGGAAGGAAGGAAGGAAGGAAGGAAGGAAGGAAGGAAGGAAGGAAGGAAGGAAGGAGGGAAGGAAAGAAGGAAGGAAAGAAGGAAGGAAGGAAGAAAGAAAGAAAGAAAGAGAAAGAAGGAAT
>JANRGW010001315.1:0-13658 GCA_024733675.1 Psilopsiagon aymara | reverse complement strand
GGTTTGTGTTATACCTTAGTTACTGGACTGTTCTTATCTCAACCCGTGGGAGTTACATTCTTTTGATTCTCCTCCCCGTCCCTCTGGGAGGGGGGAAGGAAGAGGAAGAATATTGAGGGTGGGGAGTGAGCAGGTGGCTGCATGGTTCTGAGTTACCTGCTGGGCTTAAACCATGACAGCATCTAGCCTTACTCATGACTAAAATCATTGCGGTTGTAAAAGGTGAAAGACAGACCTTTGAGCTTAGTACGATAAGGCCTTCTCTAAAGGGCCAAGGATGCTGGTGTGTGTGTGTGCTTGGTGGTTTTTTTTCCTTATAATGTCCCTGTGCTTTGATTTTACCAAAAAATGAAAACCGGAAGATGATACTGTACTTTCAGTAGACAGTTTCCAGCTCAAACTAAAATGATAGAGAAGAGAAAGGCAACTGAATTTTCACCATAGTCTTACAATGTCAGTTAAACAACAATAATAAAGAATAAATAAATTCTAAAATACCTTGGAATATAGAGTAAGTCTCAGCTAAATGATTTAATAGAACAAGAATGCTGAGATATTTGGATTCAACTTTTGATTTTAGAGGAGTGTTCAGGGGCGTAGGTGTTGGCTATGGGTCTTTTCTTTGTATGCACAATAGAGAAATACATACCTTTTATTTTTTTAGAAATTCTAACAGGAGTTTTTGGCTTTCCAATGGTTGTTTTTTTTGTTTGTTTGTTTGTTTGTTTTTTTGTCACTGGAAGAAAAGCTGTCTGAGAAATGGTTATCTTAGGAAGTTGATGTATCTAACCATACTGCAATCTGATTGCTAACAAGAGAATCTGATGTCATCCAGGCACACTTTGAAATCTCCTTTCTGTACATTATTTTTGACCTTAGACACCTTCCAAAGCAAAGGCATAGGTTCGTAACCAAATGAGTCCAAGAACACCTGAGGCAGCTAGACGAGGCAAAAACAACTGGAGATTTCTGTCGAAGGTATTCCTAGTCAATTTATTTCACAGGACTTCCTTGGGCACTGATCTATTTTCCAATCTGTTTTTACAGTTCCAGTAAGAACTGTGTTTTAAGACAAAAGTAAGATATAAAGTGAACAGTTGGAGGTAATAGATTGAAGCTGTCTGTGGAATTGACTCCCAGGTTAGATTAACTGATATTTCTTTCTAATGTCTACTATCTAAATGGATAGTACCCTTTTAAAGGTTAGCTCTGCTGGAATGGCAGAGAGAGGGTTTATTCTGAGTTGTATTTCGGTGTAATTTTCTCTTTACAGGTTCATGCAGATGTTGTAGCTACCAAGCTTTTTCATCTTGGCTTTTTAGAATAGTATGTGATGGATTAAGAAGGACGTACTTGCATTTCTTGAAGTAAAGAGTCCAGTTGCAAAGAGGTGTCAGAAGTTTGACAGTATGCAGAGTAACCCTTTAGAAATCTGTTACTCTTTGTAAAAAAATAACAAGCAAGGCAAAGAAATCTCCTGGTACTTTTTAAGGGGTAGTTCAGAAGAATTTATTTTCATTTTTTTTAAGAGGGGTCTGATTTTCCTATGAGGTGCCAAAAACCACCACCAAACACTCCTAAAAGATGTCCTTAACCCTGCCGCCTTTTGAGCAGTACTCTAAATTTTGTTTTCAATCAGTTTGTTTCATCTATAAATATCCAAAAGCTGACTGAGCAAAACAGTCACAGGGAGTATGATGTGCATTTTCCTTGCATAACTGAACTGTATTTTGTGCCCAGACAGTAACAGTATTCAACTCCAAATAGATGAAAATTATTAAGAAAATTAATACTAGGATTTTCCTGCTGTATCGCTGCAAAGCATCAATTGATCACCTGAGTTGAAATGGCAGGAAATCAACAGCAGGATTAATTGCATTACTAATGAAATTTCATACTTAGATTTTCTGTGTTTCTGTGAAAGAGAAGCAAACTGAAAGCTGAGGATTACAAAATCGAGGACTTTTAAACTTTTTTTCCATCTAAAGGTCCAAGCTCCTTGGCAAGCTTATTGCCTGGAGTCACTAATGCTTTCTGCAAAATAGAGAATTCAGATAAAGTCAAAATGGAGAAAAATGTACAGAACTTCCACTGTTTTAATGCAGTGTCAGTGGGATTCTGAGATTTTAAGCAGTCTTGAGAAAATGAGATTATTTCCAAGTGCCTGGACCAGCTTTTATTCTATTTTTTTTATCCCCAGCACTGTATCTGGGTGAGATCAGCACAAATCAGCATGCATCAGTCTGCATCAGGGTACGTGCATCATATCAGCATGCATCCTTATCCCACTCCTTCAGCAATGTATTTTCTGTAGGATTATATGGAGGTGGTCCAGACTGGAGCCTAGTGTGCTCCAAAAAGGAGCCTCTCCAAACAGCCAAGGAAGCAGGGTGCTGCAATGTGCTGTATCTAGTCAGTAGCACAAATACAGACAGTATCTGAGATGGAAGGCAAAATGTGGTCCCCTCTTAACAAGACTTTGTGATGTCACCACTGTGGTTGTTTCTGGAGGACTAGCAGGCAGCAGCATGCGAAGCTCAAGATTTTACAAGTGTGTTTATGCAGAAGATCCGGGATAATCAGAATTAGAATGACTATCAGGAGGCTTTCTCTAGCTGGCTGGAAGAGAGAATGTGAAAAATGTTTTCAGTGGATGATAATGTGTGTGTGGGGAAAAAAAAACAACAACCCCAAAAGCAAAAACAGATGTGGGTTAAGCAGTAGACACAGCAAAATGGGTTGTTAGCTGCAGATCATTAACAACCCACAGTGATCATGAGGACACTTTAATAAACCCATTCAGGGAGGATTACTGCTATTAGGAGTAATGATCAGTGGCAGCAGCATTTTTATATGAATTTGGGGGCTATATCATGCAGTGGCAATCTCTGCTGGAGCCATTTTATGTCCTCTGGAACATGGGACATTTTTGCTTAATCAGAGTATAATGTGTAGTTTGATACTTGTATTTTCATCGTTAAAAAAAAAGAAAGAAAAAATTATAAAATTATGAGAGGTCTGCAAAATAGTGTTACAGAGTAGATGGGCCAGCAGTCAAAGTCAGAAAACATTTGAAGTTAGAGCTCTAAAATGTTCATTTTTATTCTGCTGACCTGCCTCTGTCTGCTCAGAGTCATAGCCAGCAATTTCTGCAAAAAATCTTTCCTGCTTTCCTACAAAGCACAGAATATGAGAGCTGGATTCTACAGGCTCCCTGCAGGCATACTGCTGTCCCAGTCTGCTGCCTGGAATCCAGTACAAAGTATCCCGAGGCCTGGGGCTCTCCCTGTGTCATAGACAACCTGCTTCAAACGATGGAGCAGTTTACTTCTGTAAATACTAATTCTACAGTAGGTAAAGTTATCCTTGAGATTTATATTGCTACAAGAGAAGAAATTACTAGTTTAATGTAAATGTGTCAAGGGCTCAGTTATGTTACGGACTTTGGGAGCTTTTGTTGCTGTTGATCCAACAAAAGGAAGGTCCTTCCTTCCCTTTCAAAAGATATTATCTCTGAACATAAGGTTGTGTTTGACTGGTGCTTGACTCTATTTAATATGGGGTAACTAAAGATTATAAAACATGGAATATGCAATACAATTTTTGCAGAGTAGATCAATACCTTAAGAGGAATTCCTACTGCTCTCAAAAAATAATACATTAGTGTGTGAAAAAGAAAATAAAGTATGGGACAAAGAAAAGAAAAAGGTGTGGAACAATTTGCAGCTCTCCTTCTCGTGGTGCGCTTCAGTTCTTATGACTGGCGTCATGTTCCAGCAGTTAAATCTTTCCCTAGCAAAGCTTCCACCCAGAAGAAAAAATTTCCAGACAAGATGCAAAGAGGGGAAAAAAATGGCCTTATATTTCATTTATATCCATTTATGTTTCAAAGGTCTTTCTGTAGGATCACGTTTTCAATAAACCTGCGCAGAGCCAAAAAACTATATAAATAGTAACAAGTAATTGGCCTCCGGCATTTTGCATGAGCAGTGAGAACGTGAGTTTTGCTCAAAGAAATACGTAAATCTGTCAATGCAAAACAGTGACAAAAGCTAAGCAAGGACTGGTGTGCATCTGAAGGACTGTCTTGCACTTACAGGCATCGTTAATTTTCAGTTTCACTTGAATCTAGCTGGCCTAGCTCTGCTGCCACTGGTAATTATGCTTACTGATTTCAAAACCAGCTAAGGCAGTGGTCTGGAAATCCCATCTTCATCTCTGATACAAGTCTAGTCCTTGCTTGGATGGAGGGAGCTTTTCCTTTCTGAGCCCCATCAGAAAGATGAGAGTCCTCTCACAGCATTCCCTGAAGCCAAGCCATCCTGGAATATGGCATGGCAACTGATGGTACCCCCTGTGAGAGACACTGCAGATTTAAAACAGACAGCTGAAAGGCTTTACATTACAGCCACTATACTGTGCCCCAAAAGGTGCTGTTTCTGCCTCTTACCCCCATTTTTCATCTCCAGAAATATGCAGTATCGTTAAAGCTGAAGTCTACTCCTGGGTGTGAAGAAGTAAAGGTATGTGTTTGGACTACATTTGGGCACAAAAATATCATTCAAAAGCATATGGGAGCTAGATAACATGCTAAGTTGTTATTAATTAATGACAGTCAGTTGGAAATACAGAATGCCTCTTCAGTGTGAGCCATTTATTAAAATGGCTTATTTTAATAATTTTTTGTGCTGGTGTGATACACTGTAAAGTCTTCCCATATGCCTTTGTCCTGCAAGCAACTATGCCCCAGCAACATCCAACTTCTAGAAATGAAATGAACACTGACATACACTAGCTTCCTCAAAATGTGGCCTCAATTGCTCTTAAGTGTATTCTGGTTTCATGCGGGCGTGTTTCTGGCTGAAATGTTGATGTAGAGGTAGCCTGGTTTGCGTGATGATTACAGTTTTCCATGTCTGTCACCACGTGTCATTGCTGTGACCTTTGAGCCATCCATATTTTGCTCTACTTCACACCTATCTTCCAACCACATCAACAAGGGAGGTGTCTGTATATGAAATCGATTTTGGGTATTTACGGTGGAGACTACACACCTGAAATAACAACATGCAGATTGCCACACTATCAAATAAACGATGTAGGAAAAAGATTCTAAACCAAAATAAGCTTCTGCACTAAAAAAAAAAATTATCTGGGTTGTTAATACCTCCATTCTGCCATCTTTTCTGTGATATCTGACATGATGTGATATAATCTTGTTGACTCCACTTAAAGCTTCACATTCCAAAGCTTACTTAAATGGAAAATCATTCTGAGTTATAAGCAATCAAAGACCTGTTTTATCTTGGTTTTGAGTTTGTTGGATAAGAAAATAGCTAATTTGGTGAAGCACAGTGTTCTTGGACATAATAGTGACCCTCATGAAAGAAAAAATAAATAGCACTAGTCATGAGAAAAGGTTATGATGTAACTTCCTGTTCCACGCTGAAGGAATTCACTGTTCAATGCCTGCTAAGGGTTAGTTGTAAGAACAACACTGGAACATCCTTACTTTTTTTTTTTGTCAAAGCATGCACATCATGCCTAAGCAACTAGAGTCAGTACAAGTCCATGGCTTGTTAACAGTGACCATGTCCTGGTTACTTAGAAAATGCTTTTCAGCAACTTCATATGGAAAGCCAGGAGTGTCTTGGATAACTTACCAAACAGCTTTTTTACCTCCTGTCTTAGTCTGAAAGAGACTGTTAATTACTTGGTGAAAGCTGGTATCTGGAATTCTCTAATATTTTCTTTGGGATTATGCTAGTAAGACCCTGAAAAAGCAGCACCCTAAATCAGAGGGTGGATGGAGCTGTCGTTTCCAGGTAGCTGTGCTGGAAGCTCAGTCTCCTGGGGGGATTTCAGTGCAGGATAGTATGAAGTCACGGGTCAGCTGATGTCAAAAGCTGATGCTTCTCATCTAAGAGTCATTTTATGCTGAATGAATGTTCCTCTGCTACCAGAGAGAGCACAAAAGAAACTGCTTGCAAAAACGTGAAAGGAAGATGTAGCACTTTGTGACATGTGGCAAAACCCGCTAAAAAATCAAGTGTGTAACTCTCTTCTTGCTCAGTGAAGATTGTTTGATGTCCTGATGTGACAACCCACACAGCAGAGCTGCTGGCATGCCTTCTGTTTCACAAGCCAGGCTGCCACCCCAGTGCTACAGGGTCTGTCAAGCTGCACATCAAGCAAGGTTGTTTCACCCACTGTAGCTACTGCCTTACCAGGTTCAGTTAGAAAAGATGGAGACTGGCTTTGTCATGCAGTGGGATGCCCTTCCCGCACATGTTAAACCAGAAGCCTGCTGTTTTTCCCTGTATTGCACTGACAAACCCTACACTTGATGAAATAAATGGGAGTTTTGGCATTAACATCAAAGAGTGGAGATAAAAAAAGCATTGGGAAAAAAAAAAATATAAAGCGGGGGGGGGGGGGAAGATTGTTTTGGGAGAGACTAAATATCTCTGGCCTGGAAGAAAGAATAATCTTTGGCTACACTAGAAAAGGTGATTGTAAATCATATTTGCTCTCTGTTGCTGCTGGCCAGGAGCTGATTAGACCTTGAAATAAATAAAAGCTAGTCCAAGGCAGCTCTTGGATTTATCCCAGCTGTTCACAGCCTCAACCAGAGACCTCTGGGTGTCCAAGTCTTTTCACCAGACTCAGAACATCACGAAGTTCCAGCAATGGAGCCAAACTGCCTTATTCTGTCCCTGCCTCTGGAGTACCAAAACTTTTTTGTGGTGGTAATGACTGGCTCTTTTGTGGGGGGAAGTAGGCTGGGGACTGAGACCAGGTATGAAGTACAAGGGATTATGGCTAAAGAGGAGAAATAACAAAGAGTCAGTGGGGAGCTAAGAGAGGAAGGGGACAGTGATGTCTCCTGTCATTCTCTCACTGAGCCTTCCCTCATCTGAGCTAATCCTAAAATCTGTAACTTCCAGACTTTTCCACCCTCTTCTCGTCAGCCATAGTTTTTCCTGATTCTGCCTCCACTCCCTGCAGCTGCAATCTGCTCACCTTCCTGCCCTCGGCAGATGTTGGGGGCGGTGTGATGGCTCCAGGACACCGAGACAGTCAGACTCATCATTTCTCCTATAAACAAGTGCCCTCAGCAACATCTCACTTCTTTGCATGCAGCCCCACAAATGCCTCTACCCCGCACCCTCCAGCTCTAGCACATCTGGCTCTCCAGAATCCTGGCAGGGGCAAAATACTCAGTGAGTTTCTGTCTGTTAGTGGCTGAAATGTTTTGGTTGCTCTTGTCAGTGCTTTTTATGTCTCCTCCTCAAGCTTCTAAACATTTTTCTTTCTTTGTCCAGGTGCTATATTTGTGGGTGTGCATATGTGTGTGCATGCACATACGTGCATACACATTAGCCCTGGAAGTGGAGCACAGTCTAGCGGTCAGTACATAGGTGAAAATCTTGATAGATTAGCTGCATGGTTCTCATAGCTTTTTTGAGCTGCCAGTGACATGATGCGGATAACAATGCAGGTCAGACAGGGCATCTTACTGTCCTTCTGCTACAATAGCTGAGAAGGAATTAATCTTCTGGAGCTAGAAAGACTTCTGTTGTGCACCAAATGGATTTCGTGAGAGAGCCTGAAGACTGCATATACAAGAGACCTCTGGAAGACCTTGGAGCTCAAAACATGGAATTTGAACTCGCATATCCATTGAGGCTGAGTATGCAAACTCCAGCAATATTTCCCCACCCAGCATAAAAATTCCTGTATGGAAGGAGGTGGTGTTTCAGAGATGTCTTCAGGTTGTCCAGATGCAGTAGCATATATTCCAACAAAACTGTGATCGTAAATGAGTTAGGCTAATGTACACAAGGCATAAAACTCAGAAGCACATTACCTGTAGAAAGAGTGTGCTGTGTCTTTTTCTATGCATATTTCATACTGCAAAGAGCAACATTGTTATTACAGACATGAAAAAGCACTTTTTTTGTTGTGTTGTTTTTTGGTGTGTTTTTTTTTTTGTGTGTGTGTGTGTTTTTTTTGTTTGTTTGGGTTTTTTTTGTTGTTTGTTTGTTTGTTTTTTGGTGTTGTTTGGTTTTTTTTGGTGGGTTTTTTTTTTTTTTTGTTTTTCCCAAGAGTGCTAAAGGGGAGTAATATTGTGTAAACAAAAAGTTTGTGATCTAGCAGCAGGGATGTTTTAGTCAATGAACATGGATATACTAAGGTCATCCTTCAGAGAAAGTTTCTTTCTTACTTTATATTACTCAATTTTAATTTTGCAAAGATGTTAGAAGACTAGCACCCATTTTCTGTCAAGGACAGTATACTGAGACCAGAGATGATGTAGTATAGAAATCCAGAGTCATACTCTTGCTAAGCATATGTTGAGGAATTAACAAAGCTAACAGCAACAGTAACCTCTAGAAACTCTCTTTTCAACACACATGAAAATGTATGAAACACATTAAATGAATGAAACAGCTTAAAGCACAAGTGGACTGGGCTGTCCCAGGCTCAGCATTAGCTATCATCTCTTTTCACAACCATTGCTGGTTTTCAGTGTATATGAGAAAGTGGGAAGAAGGGAAGCATCCTGAACACTGGTGAGATAAAGAATAAGGGGGAAAGCAGGGCTGGATGTGCTCTGTATGATTAGGATTCTCTTCTAGTGAGGGGCGGGTGTATGAGTGTGTGTGTGCAGATCTGTGCTTGCAGACCCCCACTGCTGCTGATGGAGAAGAGCCAGCTGCAGGCGCAGCCGGTGGTACCAGGCACGTGCTTGCATCGCGTGCAGTCAGCCTGTGACAGCAACGTCCGATGTCCTGCAGGTGGCTGGGAGGGAGGACAGAGGAACAAAGCTCCCATTCATTCCTTGCCCTTTGGAGGTATTCTCACAGTCTCACCCAACTGTATGAATCAGAAGGGCAAACACACACTGTATATTCTGTCTGGAAATACAGTCTTTGTGTCTCCAAAACTCTTCTCTGGCATGCTGGAGAGTTATACCAGTGCTTATCACCTGCTTGCTAAATTGAGGGGAACTTCTAAGTTGCAGGTGACTTTTAAAGGAGGTAGGTGCCAGGATGGATGGGAAAACAGGGCAGAATAGACTGGAGAGTAAATGTTATGTCTAGGACAAAGCTGCTTTGCTTTTTGTCTCCTTCCTGTCATGTATCATTATGTCCTGACATAAGAAAAAAAATTGAATGACTGGTTTCAAAATGGGTGGGAGCAAGTCTGAAATACCACCATAATCAACACTTCGAAAAATCTGTTTAAAATCTGGTCAGGCTTCTGTGTTCTTATTTGTCTAACTAGTTTCCTCAGTAAATACGAGTCAGTTAGAAATATATGTAATGGGAGGAAATAATTAACAGAATCTAGGAAGATTTATTGTCCATAGGAATTACTGTTTCCATGGAGAAAGGTGGATCCAGTTAATGAGATGCTCTCAAGTGCAATCACATTACAGAAGTTTCTTCTGCCAGTCCTTCAATGGTATCTTATTGAGCTAAAATGTGCGTATTTTTTCTTCTTTCCATTGCAGAAGAGACACATTAAGATTCAAAAAGGGATACATGCAGCTAAGGAAATTTGCTTCCTAATAGCAGATGCTTCCACAAAATTATAGTGTCCATAAATTAATAATGTCGTTTGCTGGATAACTGGGATTTTATAAAGTAGATGATGTCTAGCGTTAGGAGAAAAGTACTACCTGTGTTTAGAAAGAGCAAGAAGGCACAGTCTGACCGGTGACAGAAGTCCTTGGACATGTAACTCCAAATGCTGCAACAATTTTCACTTTGTTTCAACCTTACTGTTAGAAGTGATGTGATGTTTCACTTCACACCCCCCACACCCCCACACCCCCCCCCGGATTGTGTAAACAAGAGCAGCAATTCCAGATTTGGTTTGACAGAATATCTGTTTGACAAAAAAAATATGTAATTTCAAAACATTCTCTCAAATATGAAAAAAAGTTATTTAAAAGATTCTGGAGGAAAAGGGGGCATGATTTGTTCTCACACTTTAAAACATAGATATATTTGAACAAAAGTGTCTTCAGTTTATTTTTGCAAGTGAAGACTTTAAAGAGAAACAGTGTTTCATTTTGGATCAAAAGATGTTATTATAACCTGTAACATTAATTCTCTCTTATTTTGAACTGATCAATAATAATAAAAAAGTATTTAATGTTAACTTCAAACGTATTTCTGTTTCTATCTGAACTGCTCTGAAAGCAGTTACTGTCCTAATTGTGTCTATAAAATCCTGGATCAATGTGAGGTTCGTACTCTTCTGGCTTTCTTCCGTCTTCTTGGTTAGATAAGTCTGGAAACAACACTAAGAAACATATCATGAAGTCATCATCAAACAACCTTGTGACTGTTTTCTTTGTATTTAGACCTTTCTCTCTTTCCTATAGCCTTTTCACTTCATTATCTCTTCAACATGAGATCTCTACCTTGCTCATTTACACTATCTGGAAAAGCTGTCCTTTAAGCCTCTATCTCTCTTGAAAGTCACTGAGCTTGACCCAAAGAGTTGTTACTGGCATCCATATTCCAGCTGGATCAGAGAAAGTCACTGAAGGAATATAAGTGGGATATGGGGTTGTGGTTGATTTTAGATAGTATGAAAATAACCTTTGCTCAGTTATTGCTTTTTCTTATTTTTCCTTTCTCTTTTTATACAATATTTTTAAAAAATTTCTGAAGTTAGAAGATGTTCTTTTGGCTAAACAGTAAAAGCTGTGACAGAAGCCTTGGTTCTGACAGGGATGCTGTAGCAGGTCTCCTGTGCTGCTTTGAGGGAATGTTTTAAATATTCCCTTCTCTTTTTTTAGTTTCTTAATTTCTTACATAAGTAAGTTCGATTTCTCACTCTGTAAAATAGCTTGATGCCTACAAATACAGTGCTGAGCTTAAAAAGGATAAAAAGGAACATATATGTATCTATTGCCAAATATGGAACTCCTAAATTTACATACTTTTCACTTCTTGAAGTGCTATAGAGCAGATGTCATAGTATTTCTCTTCACTGTCCTTATCTGCAGGAGGCAATTTTTAGAAATGAGTCGCTTTTATATTGAATGATATTTTAAATATTGCTTTTTACAGTTTTTTCTGTAGCTTTCAGATCACTTGTGTATGTAGAAGTCCAGGCATATTATTCCATTTTGAAGGCAAATAGTTCTCAGGCATTGCACATTTGCAGAAACACAGTACTGGGGAAAAGCATCAGGACAGATAGTGTGGCAGTCTATATGAATGCTCATAGTTTCTGACAGCTCCATTTTCTCCTGCCATCTGTGTCCTCAGTCTTCCTGGAAATTATGGCATATCAGCAGTTCTGTTTTATTACCCAAAGCTAAACCAGTTTAGAAGGATATTTGATATGGCAGCAATTTCTTGAGTTTCCACAGAAAAGCTAGAATAGTTAACACTCAAATAAAAGAAGTTATACATTGTGATATTATAATGATTAATAAGTGTATATTTAGTATAAGAAAAAGATTTCCATATTACTGAGCCTTCAAGTATTTTTGCCAAATTACTCTGAGCCTTTTAAATAGGTTTTTAGGTTAAAACTCCTATAAATTCTAGATGTTTTATCCTAGGAGAAAAAAAATCAAAACATAAAGCCATGTTTAAGCCTTGCAGTCTCCTGCAGAAAACTTTGTGACTCCTTGCAAAATCCTAAGGGAGCAACCTCTGCCTCACTGTTTCCTGATACGCTAGGCTGTGCCAGCAGCACCTCCTGACTAGCTACAGGCTTATGCCATCATTGGGCAACATGGATTTTCTGCATGAGTCGTGAGAAAATCTGCCTTGGTGAGCAGGTCAGGAAGAAATATAGCAGTATCTGTGGACAGTTCACTTTTACTGAGAAATGTAGACTATTGTTTACTCAATATGCAATCATTTGCAGTTTGGGAAGCTAGAAATGCCTTTCATGGTTAAGTTCTATGCATAATAATGCAGGTTCTTGTGTGTCTTGTGCAGGGATTTTAACTATGGAGTAGATCAGGACGTGTACACCTTTTAATTAGTGGGAGATTTCTTCATTGGTTTCAGTGGGACCACCTCAAATAAGCTGTAAGCTAAGGTCCACAGTTCTGCTTCAAACTCTCCCAAGCTCTCTTCTAAAGGATATCTGTGTTTGTTTCATCTCTGTGGTTTTATAGCCTTCCCACTGCACCTTACTCTCTCCTCAAGTGATCATGTTTTTCCTGTTATGGGGCTATAAGGTGGAAAAGTCATCTCCTATTCTCTTCATTTAGTTAAAAACAACATAAAATGCCCTCTGGCACAATGATCTTAGACTATTTACAGAAAAATCCATTGCTACCATTCCTCCCTTTGTTTCTTTTTACAGGATGTTTTCATTTCATCTTTGGTGATTTCAGGATGTTGTCAGAGGCACCTGAAAAATTACAACATTGGTGGTGGACTCCAATACCTATAAAACAACTTAACTACACTGACTTTCACTACCTGAACAGATGATTCATGAACTGGTAATGTAAATCAGCATTTTAGGGATTTTTTTTTTTTTTTTTTCCCAGTGTATGAAGTATAGTGAAATATAAATAAAAGAAATGTGCATTTGTGGCTGTTTATTTCAAACAGAACGTTTTTATTGTTGTTGTTTGTTTTTCTCTTTTGCCTGTGAAAAGAAATTTTCCTCTTATGTCTTAAACTGAAAATTATTTACTTCTGGCTACTGCATATTTTTGTCAGACCTGCCGACCAAAGCTGTTACAAAACTTGTTGTAGCAACATGTGACGAGAATAAACTACAATCTGTCTTCCCACTTATTTACATTTTTTATATATGCTTTCAGCTACAGCTGATAACACATGCTTATGATAGAAGTGAGGTGCTGTAGCACATACATACCGGCAGCCTGGCTCTGCTGATGGAATACATACCATGTGCTGGGACATGTGCTGATGTGACTCATCTGTCTGTTCCCATGAGTGATTTGACTATCCAAAAGATGCTTGCTTCTCTTAGTCCTGGTGTGGGAAAATAAAGGTTACAAGTGCTTCTTTAGCTAAGGTAGATGAAAACTGGCTCTGGAGAGTCAAGTGGGAAGATTCTATAGGCTTTATGAGGCTAGGTGGTAACTCAGTGTTTGTAGATTAATTTGCTATTTCAAAATATTGTAATTTTCTATGGTATCCATGGAAGGTCTGGCGACCCGTGCAAGTGCAAATGTGGATTCTCTCCCAGGTGGCACTCCTTATTTCTCCTAACTTTTCCCAGGTCCTCTGGAGTCTGGAGTCAGTCTTCCAGGTATGTCAGAGAAAAGAACCCACAGTCTCAAAAGGATCATCTTGCAGATACATTCATGTTGCTGCGTGTCACTTTTTGATTGTCAGTTACCTTAATTGCAGGGGAGATCATATAGTCTCCTAAATCCCCCAACAGAATGTGCCAGTAGTACAATACAAATTGTGTTGGTTGGAACAAGCCCAAAGGAGGGCCGTGAGAACAATCAGGGGACTGGAGCACCTCCCATATGAAGATAGGATGAGAAAGTTGGGTCTGTTCAGCCTGGAGAAGAGAAAGCTGCATGGAAACCTCAGAGCTGCCTTCCAGTATCTGAAGGGGGCCTATAGGGATGCTGGGGAGGGACTCTTCAATAGGGACTGTAGTGAGAGGACAAGGAGTAACGG
>JANRGW010001314.1:0-32812 GCA_024733675.1 Psilopsiagon aymara | reverse complement strand
GCTGGGAGCTCGGCCCCTCCTGGGCCTGCCTGACGCAAGCCGGTCGCTCTCTGCCCCGGTGGCCGTGCCGTGTCCGGGTGAGAAGGAGCCGGCGGGCTGCGGCTGGCGAGCGCTCAGCTCCCTGAGGGACCGGCGGCAGGTGCCGCAGCGCCCGGCAGTAGCTGGAGTCCCGGTGCTGGTTGTCCGCCCTGGAGCTTGCTGGTGTAGGCACTGGGTGGTTAACACGGCTGGAGCCGCTGAACCCCGGGCCTGAAGGAGCCTGCTGTGGGAGAGAGCTCCTAGGTCATGGTTTCGGGTTCCTCTTCGCCAGGAGCGCCCCCGTGGCATCCTTTTGGGGTTGAGTGAGGTGATGGCGATTGAGCTTGGGGCCTCTTCGCATGGGTCTGTAGAGAAAATTTCCTGTGTTGAGGCTGTGGAGTGGGCAGGTCCTGCCTTCTCCAAATCCTATCGGGATGCCTGGGATGCAGGAGGGAAGAGGCTTCAAGAAAGGCTGTTTATTTCTACTGCTGTCCCTTATGGAAGGAAGTGTGTGATCCTGCCTATGGGTGATAGAAGGTGAAAAGCTGATGCTGGGTGCTAGGGTCCCAGGGTGCTGATGGGGTCACTTGTGATCTCGGTCTTAGCTCAGCTTTTTCTCTGGCGTGCTTGTGCCAGACCTTTGATTCAGAGCCCTTGCGTTACAAAGGTTGGTGAAATACTGAGCTAACCCTCCCTTCTGCTTTTTATTTATTTATTGTTTGCTTTTACAAAGCTTTTCAAGAAAGTGACCTTAAGGAGTGTTTAATCAATATTCACACAGTCCTTACACCAACCAACAGTACACTCACATGGTTAATTATGAATAGCAACTCAATATGGAAGGGGGGAAGGGTGCGAAAGGTATATCCTAGCACATTGACTGCCTGTTGTGTCTTGCTCAAATAGATAAAACTGCCTAAAAGAAGGGGACTTCTTCCTGCTGGCTCTCTGCCTTTGCATGACAGGGTAAAGAACAGGTACTCATATTTGCTTGACAGACATCTGGCTCCTGTTTTCACTGTTCAAAGTCAAATTATTTTCCTTGTGCCCAGCTGCTGGCATTTTCTGAGCCCGTTGGTAGAAGTCAGTACTGTTGTTTCATTTCCCCACCTAAGATTCTTTGTGCTGCATTTTTTGCTTTTCAGATGCAGAGCAGGGATGTGTGACTATATGAATGCCAACATTTCCAATTGCTTTTTCTTGGAAGAAATCTCTTGAGCATGGTTTCTTCTCCTCCCGTAGCTGTTTCTGGGCAGCCTGAGATTGTGAGGATAAGTGGGAGCAAAGAAGCAGAAGAGGGTCTGTGGGAAATGGGAGAGATGGTCCTTGACAAGAATTTCAGAAGTATAAACTGTGAGGGCGGGGAGGTGGCTGGCAGGTAGAGAGGTTGCTGTTGCAGTAGAGGGCTTGGACCAAGGTTCAGTGGATGCTCCTCTGTGCCCCCAATTGCCTGTGTGACCTCATGGCAAGCAACTCGCTACCCCTGTTTTCTAAAATGGGAATATTGGTATTTTTTGCTGCCTCAAGAAGACCTGTAAAGGTTTCTAGGTGCCTGGGTCCCTGGTCTTGCGTCCCCACAGGTGGCAGAGGCAGTCACCTGAAGTGCAGAGGTGAAAGCAGGATGAGAGGGGTCAAAGGGAAGCAAAGCAGATTTGGAACAGTTGGAGGGAGAAGGGTGCAGTGACTGGAAGGATGGAGGAAATTTATAGAAGACTGATGAAGCTTCAAAACCTGTTAAAGGGAACTATTAAAGCAGCTACAGATTACCTTGCATGGGGTTTAATGCAGATTTTAATGTTGAGGTTGCCTCTGGATGGTCATGCCTGCAAGGGAGAAATGCCTGCTAGAGCAGCAGCCTGTCAGAGCACTGTTTGCTCAGTAGAGAAGTATTTGCCTTTGGCAGGCATGCAGCCTTACCTCCCTCAGGGAGGGCTGCTCCTGTGTGCAGGACCGGAGGGAAGCCCGCCCTCCACCCTGCCTGCTCCACAGTCAAGCAGAGGCCTCCTCCCCAGCATCCAGCAGTTGCTGAGCTGTGCTCCTGTGTGGAGCAGGGTATGTTTAGCAGGTCTGGTGGGACGGGAGGCAGAAGTGCTTCCTGATGCCAGTAGGAGAGGGCTGACTGCCTCTCCCATGAGGAGCGCTGGGAAGCAGGGGACTGTCTGCTGCCAGTCTGCTGCAATGGTGGGGGGGAGCACCTGAATTCCTCTTTTTGATTTCCAGAGTGGGGCAGATCCAGGTAGTTGGGGAAGGAACTTCTGTCCTCTCAGTCTTATTCCCCGCTCCCTGTGCAGAACTGCTGGGATTAGTAGTGGTGGCTGCCTGAGCAAGAAGAGACATTTTTGTTACCACAGGTCCTGCACTTGGGCCACAACAAGCCGATGGAACTCTGCAGGCTTGGGGAGGAGTGGCTGGAAAGCTGCCCAAAGGAAAAGGGCCTGGGGGTGCTGATAGACAGAGCTGAACATGAGCAGCTTGTGCCCACAGCCAAGGCGGCCAACAGCATCCTGGCCTGTATCAGCAGCAGAGCAGTGCAGTGCAGTGACCATCGCCCTGTGCTCAGCACTGGTGAGGCCACTCCTCGAATCCTGTGTTCAGTTCTGGGCCTCTCACTACAAGAGAGACATTGAGGTGCTGGAGAGGGTCCAGAGAAGGATTATGAAGGTGGTGAGGGGTCTGCAGCACAAGTCCTTTGAGGAACGGCTGAAGGAACTGGGGGCTTTAGTCTGGAGAAGAGAAGGCTCAGGGGGGACCTGATTGATCTCTACAACTACCTGAAAGGAGTATGTAGTGAGACAGGGTCTGTCTCTCCTCCCACATAACAAGTGACAGGACAAGAGGTAACAGCCTCAGGCTGCACCAGGGGAGATTTAGGCTGGATCTTAGGAGCAATTTCTTCACCAGAAAGGGTGGTCAGGCATTGGGACAGGTTGCCCAGGGAAGTGGTGGTGTCAATGTCCCTGATAGAGTTTTAAAGTATGCAGACAAGGCCTTTAGTGACAGGGCTTAGTGGTGGTCTTGGCAGTCCTTGGGTAACGTTGGACTTGATGTCAGGGAGAGTCTCCCCAGTGTGATCTTGGCCCAGATGAATATTCTTAGGAGTGGTTTAATGCTGTCTCTTGTGGCACAGAAAAGTCTGTCTCTGACAACATTTCTAAAGACAGCAGAAGTTTTAAGTGCTCTGGATTTGATGGAGATTCTGGTCAGAGCAGGCTTGCAGGCTTGACCCCCATTTAATAGGTGGAAGCTGTTCTCTGGTCCCCTCTGTCCACTGTGTCTGCAACAGGTTTGCATGAAGTGAAATGCTGTGTGGCACCTTCCTCCTGTAACTCACCTGGGCACCCTGCAAACAGCAATTTATGGTTGCGGCAGCCTGGAATACCAGTAAATAAATGTACCTAATTCCTGCAGATGAGGAATGCTGGCATGGCAGTAAGGAACACCACAGAAATGCCTGTGTATGATTGCTTACCCTGTATTTGTCTCAGGGCAAATGACTTCCACAGGTCTAAGCGGAGCCAAAAGACTGACATGGTAGTTTACACCCTTGGCACCCTCTGTGCTGAGCTTTGGCGATTAATACTAAGGAAAGGGGACCTGAGTTTTCCATGTGAGTAGTGGCTGAAGAGGCTGGTGAGGGAAAATTGTCCTGACAAAGCTCAGTGTGCTGTGCCGTGGTTCCTGAAAGCTCTCAGGCGTTGGGTTTTCCCCGTGACTGGTAAGTGCAGACTGCTTGGTATTTACACTTCCGCTGGTGTAAATGCCAGTGGTGCTCACTCGTGTAGCTGAAGGAAATGCTGCTTTGGGAACAGTGCACATCTCTTCAAAAATGGAGGGCTGTAAAGTGCAGTGAAGAAAGGAGCTTGTGTTTTCAAGTGGTGGATAAAAGAGGGGTAGAAGAGGCAGGAGAAGTGAAAGATGAGATGAACAGGTGGGAAAAGCCCCTCTTATGCAGCATGGGAAGTTCTGAAGCTTGAGTGTATATTTTGTGTTTGCTGGGGAAGAAACGAGGCAAGGTAGCAAAGGGAGTGAAACCTGGAACTGTTCTGGCATTCTGGGGGCATGCACTCTCATTCAAAAACTACAGGAAAAGGAGACAATATAACCAGGAATAACTCTGTGCAGTCTGCTCTTCCAGGCTTAGTCTATCTTTCCTTGCCTTCAAAGCTGTCTGTAAGTCAGCATGACATACCTATCTCTTTCTTCACCAGGTTTTCTTCCCTCTGGTGTGTTCTTTGCCACTCCCTATGCTTACATTGTTTTCCTGATAATGGGACAAACCTTTCAGCAGGCTTCCTACCCTCTTCCATTGTAATGTGTGTCTTTGTTTTGCTTGCTCATGCACATTAGAAATGCTTGAAGGCATTCATGTTTTTGGAAATAAAACACCTCTGCAGACCCTATCAATCTGTTAATACACTGTCTACATCACTGTACCTTATGGGAGGAGGAAACACCCATTCTGCTTGCTGCTGGTTCAGGCAGCAGTTATTAGATTGGGGTGGTTAAGGTGGAGGATGATTACTGGACAGCCTATCTGCAAGGTGCCTCAGATTTTGTTGGCTTTGCCACAGCATCAGCCTGCATTTGTGTACTACTTGCAGGGCAAGGAGATTGTTTCAAGAGACTCTTTCCTCACAGCATAGCTGAAGCAGGGAGAGCTTTGGTTTATTGGTCTTTTGGTTTATTATGAAATAAATAACCCTCATTATTCCCCAGCACCTCTTCACTTTGGGGTCCAGCTGAGACTTTGGGCTAAGTGCCATTCTCACAAGCATCCCAGACTAAAGGGTTGGCTAATCATGCAAGGAGAAAATACACCCTTGTGGTGGTGGTGTGGGACTGTGAGGTTGGGTCTGCATTGAGACTCCGCTAGAGTCTTCCCTTGCATTTCAGGAGAGCTCTGGCTAAAGTGGTCCCAGTCTTGAGTACCGCTGTTCTGGGAGAGGGAGTAAGGCGTCTGACTGGAAACAAGGGCTGTGCAACACACTTGCGCTGTGAGGATTTGCTAGGGGCTGGTACCACCCGTCTCTTGGAGCTCCTGTGGTCCTTGAGGGCTGAATCTTGCAGTGGACACTCCCAACAGAATGGAGTCCTTGGGGCAAACAGACACACAGTGCCTGCAAATGCTCCTCAGCTCACTGTAAGTCTCGCTTTAAGCTGTGTTCCCAGCTGGTTTCACCACCCGCTGACCCAGGTCCTTCTGTCTGACCTGGGTATGTAATTCTGCCTTACCTGTCTCCTGCCTCTGCCTCCTTTGCCTATTGCAGGCTGAGGGCCGTGACTGCCCAAGCCCTGCTTGTGATATGAATGGGACCTCATGGAAGTCAGCATGGGCCAGTGTGGTTGCACAGGTCAGACTGCACCACTGTCAAAGCTTGCAAAACATCCCTTTGGTCCTAAAGTGGCAAATTATTTTCTTTTATAACAAAATAATCTTTTTATGGCAAATTAATGTTTCTTTTATAACATCCAGGTGCCTAGAGCAGGATGTGCCTGGTTTGTACAATGCCAAATGTGAGAGGGCAGACTCAGCCCAGAAGATTTTACAGTTGACATCTTTGGCTGTAACACAGCAGCTCAACACTGTTTCCTAAATGGCCTGTAAGTACAATGTGGAGGAGCAGGAAGCAGCGTACGAAGGCACTCTTTGACTGACAGTAGAATGCAGAGGGGTGATGCTACCCTTGGGACCCAGTGGTGCTGCAGGAGTATCTCTGGGTAGGCCAATGCTGTTGGTCCCATGGTCTTCTTACTAAGTCACTCAGGCTGAATTTGTAGAATTATAGAATGGTTGGGGTTGGAAGGTACCTTCAAACGTCATCTAGCCCAAACCCTCTGAAATGAGCAGGGACATTTTCAACTATATCAGGTTGCCCAGAACCACATCCAGCCTTGCCTTGAATGGCTCCAAGGATGGCACATCCAACGCCTCTCTTGGAAACCTGTGCCAGTGTTTTTACCACCTTCATCAGGTGACGGTGTGGGCAAGCAGATGCTAATACAGCCTAATCTGTCCCCATTTTTTGGTGACTAGAAAGCTCCATTTTTTTGGTACGCTTCCCTTATCTCCATTAGGTTTGTGTTGGCCTGGCTATTTCCTTAGTAGGCTGAATGTATTTACAGTGTGTGAAATGAGACAAGAAATATGTACGGATGTTTTTGTGGGTGGAAGCATTGCCTCTCGAAATTGTTGCAGGATTTACTGAAGCATTTCCTGCTTCCCCCATGCACAACCCGAGGATGTATTTACCTTTTCCCATTCCTCTGTTGCATAAATGAATGAAAATGGCATTTCTGTGCGTCTTTGAGATGGTAACTGGGTACCCAGAACAAGCAGAGCATCATACCCTGCTGAAGGACAGGATTGCTTCTTTTCCTGTTACCCATTGTTTTGTTTTCCTGTTATTACTTGCAAGTCTTTAGTATGCCTTGTGTCTCTTGTCATGCACTCAGGCTGGGAACACTGAGATAAACCTGAAAATGCTCTGCTTTATGTTGGCATTTGTGACTTGTGGGCGGCAGGTTGTGTAATGTGCTGGTTTGTATCTGCTCAGTTACAGTGATTAGGTATCAAGTGACTTGGTTATTTTTGCCTTTAAATGCAACAGAGAGCTAGAGTGGGCTCCTCCAAAAGACAAATAGTGTTTGTTCCCTGTCATTGTTGCTGACTGGCAGTGATCCTTTATGGCTTGCCATTAGTTTTGGACAACATCCTCCTTCTCCCAGTGCTTCTGGCTCTGTACCTATTCTCTGAAATGACGAAATGGCCTCACGCTGTGGAATGCAAGAGCATTGCTCTGGCTTATTATGCAGCTAGTGTATGGGCCCTCGAAATGCATACTCTGGTCTTAAAAAAGACATATGATGCTGTTAATGTCCTTCTCTACATTTATGTTCTTTGGTGAAAGCAGCTTCAGGAAGAACCTGTACCTTTGCTTGGCAGATGAAATTAAGATGCCAACATTAAATGAACCTTGAGCAAGCAGCAGTACATGTTTGGTGAGCTGCCTGCTGTAATTGAAGTGCATACTTTAGAGGAATGGGAGCTTAATTGGTTGAGGGGGTGTAGTGGGGCAATGGTAATAAAAGCAGAGCAAACAGTAGACACAATTTGAACAGATGTAGAGATAAAAATGGGACTAGAGATAAGGGAATAAGCCTGTATTAAAAGAAATTCTCAAGACACACCCTGTGGCAATGCTAATGTGAAACCCTTTGCAGTTCCGCACCCTGACCTGTGATAAATGGCAGCAGGAGTGAACCTCAGTGTGGTTTTTGCAATGGTGGGGTGAGACCGTGAGTTAAGAGAGACTGGAAAACCAGTGCTAGATTTTGGGAAAGTGGGCTGCCTCTAGCTGGGGTCTTCTATGAAGCTGAAAATGGGTTTTTATTAGCCTTGGGGATCCATTGCACCACAAAGGCTTTCTGTTGCTGAAGGCTTACTGAGCAAGCCTTAAAAATGGAACATAAAAGGGTCTGTGCAATTACCGACCACCTTCTAGGTGCAGTGGGTTTATGTGGGAAAACATGGGCCACCAAAAATGGCTGTTGTTGCCAGCTGGAGTTGACTGCTCAGATTTGGCATCACTGGTCACGGCAGCAATGCAGAGCAAAGCTGTGGAGAGGAAGGCTGGCTTTATGTCATCCCTGTGGGGAGCAGTTAGCTGTCAAAGAAATTATTTCTGTGTTTCGCACAAAGTATTTAGGTTATTTTTCCTATAGCTAAACTGCTCTGGTGCTGCAGAGGAGGCTGTCATTTGGGTTCCTCGTGTTCTTGTTCCTGTCTGCTGTTAGAGGTGTTGGTCTTAGCATGCTCAGAGGTCTCCCAGCTTGAAGACAGCAACATCAGGGTTACTCCTGAAGAGGACAGGTTAACTGCTGAGAATGATGTGCACTGAGCACTGGTGCAAAAGTAAGCAGGTTTGCATGTGCTTGGGGTTTCTCCTTTGGAAGGAAGTGAGGTTACATGTAACTTTGTTTTTGGCACTCCAGTAACACAGGAGTGAGTAAATTAGAAATGTGTAGGAGCTGAGTCCTGGGTTTAACCCTTCCTCTGCCCACGTGGGTATGTTGAAACATCTTCGAGCGCGTGTGGGATATGCCAATGGACAGCATTGGAAGGTACTGCTATTTGGGGACACGGGGGAAAGAGACCCTTCTCTCCTTCTCTTGGTATTTCATCCCCTAGAGGCAGGCAGTTCGCTCTTCCTGTGTGAGCTACCAGGGGCCAGCAACACTGATGGTCCAGCCATTGCTCCCCTGCTCTCCTCCAAGGGTATGCTGCAGAATGCTTGCTAATGCTGTCCTGCGCCCATGCCTCTGTGGAGCCTGTCAGAGGGGAGTGCATAGTGGCAACATACTTTTCTGGTCAGTTCTTGCTGCCTGCTGTGAAGGGCAGGTTTACATAGAACTGGCAACCCATAAGGCTGGCTGGCTGGCCTGATATGAAGTGCCTGTTTTCCAAAACATCCCTGCCCTGGCTGCACTGACCTCAGGTGAAAACCTGGCCCCACACAGGTCACTGTTGTACTCCCTGGGAGTGCTGTCCTACCTCCTTGGTGTGAGCCCAGCCGTGCTGTGAGGTGTGCAGGGAATGTGTTCTCTAGGTGTTCTTTTTAACCAGCTGAAATGAATGTGTTTCTCCGAACTGTGGACCCGGCTTCCCATCAGGATGCTGAGCTCTGCCATAGTCATTCATTTAATATGCAGTGATTTTTGGATGTCATTTTCTGTTAGTGGTCGATAGAAGGGGACTCTGTATGGCACAGTGAATATAACACAGGGCTGCTTTCAAAGAGAGTGAGTCTGTGGCTGTGTCACACTGACTTTGATGAGGCCAAGCTCTAGACCTGCCCCTGCTCCACTGCAGAGCTCAGCAGAGTAATGGTTATTTGGACAGCACTTTTTACATTTCTTCTGCTTCATCCTGGTCTGGAATCTCCCTGACTGTGTGTTGACTTGCTGCTCTGCCTGGGGGAAAAGCCCCATAAAAATCCCGTGCGGCCTTCCTCTGTTCATGACAGACAACGATGAAATAGCTTGCAGAGGCTGCTGTTTCTTGTCTGGGAGGCATGCTGGAACATGGAGGAGCTGTAGCATTTGGTTAATGACAATTGTAATGGCTAGTATTTGCTTTTATTGTGTAAATGAATCGTTTGTACCTTTCCAAAGAGGAAGGATAAATCGTAAGATCTGCCATCCCCTGTCCTAAAAGAATTGTGTTACCTTGGCTTACTCCATCCACCACCAGAGAAAGGAGTATTGAGCTCTGGATAGCAGCAATTGTGTTACAGAGGAAACACGGGCTTTAACAGGAGGTGACATGTCTGCTTCCATTCGGCCAAGACAGGAATGGGGAACTTGGGTATGGCTGCCTTGTGTACTGGCATTTGGGGACTGTGCTGCCAGGGACACAGCACCTGGTCCTGGACATTTCTGGTACAGGTCTCCCACTACCAGAACAACAGTAACACCAGCTAAGGGATGCTGCTGCATGTTGATGGGCTGCATAAATGCAGGGGCAACGCTTTGCAGAATATTTTCAACTGCTGCAGCAGGGGCTGTGTGGGGAACAGAGCTATGAAACACTTTGTGGCTCCTGCGCAGGAGGAAACAAATAGAGATTAGATGAGTCCACAGTCATTGATAATTTCCTCTGACTCGTTACACTGTGCTAAAAATCTGTATGCATGTTGGAGATGACTGCCTTTTAAATTAATGTACTTAATACTTGCATTGTTTCATGCTCCCTGTCTGCAGTTCTCTGTGCTCCCAAGTCAGGGAGGAGACCTTATCTGATTGCTTTTCTGTCTTTGAGTATTTGCAGTTCAGCCTTCACTTGAGGCTGTCTGTACAGGTGGTACCAAACCATGGCCTCATGGTTTTGTGCAAGTGTGGTGTGGCTCAGGGTACTAACAAGGCTGTTCTTCTGTGTGCCTGCCAGGCGATGTACAGGGAAGATCTGTAGGGGCAAGCCTGAGGCTGCCATGTCTTCTGCAGGGTCTGGGGAGCTTCACCTCAATTCCTTCAGTCTCTGCCTCTGTGGGACCCAAGCAGTGTTAGGCCAGTGTTGCCTTTGCAGCCCATGTCTGTCTTGTGGGAGTGGTGAGCTGGGGAGCTGGCTGGGACACAGTGAGGATACTCGCTCTTTTCTGTGGATAATCACAGAGGAGAGAGAGCAGGGTAACAGCCCAGAGAGACCATGGCTCCTATGCTGCAGAGATGGGAAGGCCAGGGGAGCTGAGAGGAGGATGACTTCTTTCTTCTCTGGAGCAAAGGGAAGAGTCATTGCATTAAGGCCCTGGATGAGGCCACTGAGCTGCAAATACAAGCAGGCTATAGTGAAAGGCCATCATGCCTGAGCTGCCTTAGCCCCCCAGGGTGCCTCACTGTCCTGTGTGGACCACAGTGACTCCAGGGGATGCCTGCCCTGCAGCAGGCTGTAGGAGAGAGGAGGCTGCAGAATGCAGGGGTGCAGGTGCTGCTGCTGTGGTGAAACTAAAGCAGTGCTGGTGCTTTTCGCCTCACGTTGTTTGCTGTCTATGTCTCTTGGCTGTGCCAGTGCCTGGAAGATCACTTACGGTGGAGGACAGAGCATGAAGAATTAATTGATCTGTTGTCAGAGAACTCTCAGGGAGGCGCAGGACTCTGTGACCACAGCACAGCAACGCAGCAGCATTTCTTAATTGCACATGTTACAGGAACAGCCCCTGCATCTCAGAAGCTCCCTGAGTACGGTTTTGCCTGGGGGACAAATGCTTCCTCAGGAGGTGGTGTATGCAGCATCCCTAGCTCCATACAGGATTTCACAGTGCCTACATGTCAAGAGCTGATCCTGTTTGCCATGCCTTGTCCTGACAGTGCTTTGGGTGCTGGCATTTGATCTTGGCTCTGCGCTGGATGCGACCGAAGGCTATTTTTAGCAGACTGCTGCAACCAGGATGGGAGCAGATCACGTGCTTTGTGGACATGAGGAAATGGCACGTGCATCCTTCTCTCTTCATGCTGCAGGCTTTGCTGAGGCAGCGTGTGTAGAATAGGTAATGATCCTGGGAAGGAGGCAGCTTTGCCTTGTGCCTATGGGAAGTAGCAGGGAATTAGTACTGCAGGTCTTGCAGTGTCACCTTGTGCAAAATGCTGGAGAAAAATACCTAGAAAGCCACTCAAATTCTGTAGGTGTGTCTGAAAAGTCTCCCCCTCCACAACTCTGGGCTCTCTGTGCCTTGGTTTTTATGCACAGTGCTGATGATGCTGCCTGATGTGCCCAGCTTAACCCCTTATGGCAGTAATGACAGTATGAAATGTTTGCAGTGCCTCCTGCTTAGCTCTTAGGAGCTTGATCTTGGAATGCTTCAGCACCTCTGGATGTGTGGATGCTCTTCCTGCTTTCAGTGTGGCGGGTGTGTGTGTGTGTGAGGTGGGTGGGTAACTCTGCCCTGTTTCTTTTGTTTTTACTTTGTTCTTTGTTTCTAGCAGGTATGGATGGCAAGAAATACAGCGTGTGGATGTTTTTACCTCTTGTGTTTACTGTGTTTACATCAGCTGGATTATGGATAGTGTAAGTTTTCTTCTGCTATTAATTTGAGAGAAGCAAGTGAGGCTGGGGCAGTTGAAAGTACTGCTGTGGTGTGGAATGTGTATGGAGAGGTTTTTGGGGATGCTCTGTCCTTGAGTTACTGTGGTTTGGGAAGGAAAATGACAGAGGCAGGGACCAGTCTGTACCCATTCATAGCCTGGAGGATCATATTTTGTTGCTGAGTTTCTGTGCTCCCCAAGCCAGGATTCTGACCTTGCCTTCCTGGCCCATGTTACTGGTGGGAGCTGCTTGAAAAGAGACAGAAATGCAAAAGTCCGCTTTCATCATGCTGTTTTAAATGACTGAGCAGAGCTCGTGGGGAAGCACTTAGGCCCTGCTTTAGGGCTCAGGCTCAAAATCTGCAGCATCCAGCACTGCAGTGACAACCTTTAAGCCAGTGGCTTAATGCTGATGCCTCACTTTCTCACTTACACTCTGTACAAAAATACCCGTGAGACATGCATTTCGCTGAGGTGGGGTCTCTCCAAGCATGAAGGCAGACCACTGCAGCATGAATTTGGGAGTGATAAATGTGCAATCAGCAGCTGTGCTCAGCTTGAGAAGCAGTTATATTGTAGGATATGGTTTTGGCTGTCCTGTGGATGTTATTTTTCAGCAGCAGGGCAGCTTAAGCCGTTTGTCTGACCTCTGTTGCTTGTTCTTATCCCACCCTGTCTGTATTTAACCAGCTTTTTCCTGAGGCACCAAGGTAAGCCAGATGAATCAAATTTTTTAGATTGAAAGTGAAAACATTCACCTGGTTGGTTACTTTTAAGGCAGCTCAGTTCATTGATCTTGTTTGTCTACCTGATCATGCAAAATATGCAAGACAAAGAAAGGCACATAGTTAGGCTGGGAAGTGAGCAAAACTGCCTGCTTGAAGAGAGGAGCACAGGCTGCCTCCACCTGATCCTGCCACTGGGCTTTGAGACACTTAGTGTGTTGTTTGAGGGATATTTGGAACTGAAGCCTGGATGAGGTCTTGCGGTGTTTTCATAGGGTTGTTTTTTCCTTTTTTTGCAGGTACTTTATAGCAGTGGAGGATAATAAAATTATCCCACTAAATGTACCAGATAGGTAAGAACTGGTTGTGGGCTTTATGGTCAATCACTTCTTGTTTCTTTAGGATAATGAAGCAGTGAAAGCTAAATGGCAAAGAAAATCTTGACACTTTGTTCCTATGCATTTATCCCTCTTAGGACACCCGGTTCCAAAAGACCACCTTATATAAGGTAAGTGGATGATTTTTCTTCCAGTTACTGTTCTGGCTAATGGTTGTTATTTATGTCTTTGCCATCCTAGAGTTACCATGACACACTTTGTATTTCCCAAGTATTGCAGGTGACGCACCTCCTGCAAGCTGCGTGTTTAGCCAAGTCATGAACATGGCGGCATTTCTAGGTAGGAACCACCAGGGAAATGTCTCTTTCTCTCTCATAATTTGTTTTTAGAAGTCACTGAAACATAAGTAATATCCCATACATGTTGCTCTTGATGGTGTGAAATAATTTAAACTGCAGTTACCACTGATTAAGGCGGTATCATTTCTGTCTTCATTTGTAGAAAGGCAGAAGCTGGATGCATTTGTACTTTATTGGTTTCTGATTTATTCTCATGTTTTTAGTTGTCTCATCTTGGCCTTGAATCTGTGTTTTTCATTGTATGGTGAGGCTTTGTTGTATGTTGTAAACGTGAGATAATTGCACGGGAATATAAAAAAATGAGGCAACCGATTATGCAAAGCAGCATCCATACTGAAGTCCTCCCTCACCCCTTCCTAAATTCTATTACTAAATCTGTGGAAGTTCACTGACGTTTTCCAGCAGTGGAAATGGGAGGGAAACACCATAAAGACAAGAAATACCTGAACGGTACTTGAAAAAAAGTTGTCTGGTTTGGTTCTTAAAACTGTTTGTTACCTTCACCTGTACATATTTTGAGCAAATTATCCCAAACTTAAACAGCAAATAACTCATTCCTTGATTTGCTCTTATTTAGTACTACTTGCCTTTATCTTTTCCTATGTGGGGTGATTTACAGTTTTCTCTGAGCTATTCTGTCAAAGTATGGATTCCACCCTTGCTGCCTGTGAAAGGCACTGTGTTTCTTTTCAGAAACTGGGGAAATTCAGTTGAGTTGAGCTTTGAAATTAGTCCAGACCTGTATGTGCACTAGTAAAATACCTTAGCAATCTTAATCTGACATAATGAAAATGAGGCTTTAGATGTCAGACCTGGTAAAATATGTTTAATCGTAAACTTTTATGTGAATTTTGTTGTTTCAAATATCACTTGAGAGTGGACTTCAGGCATCCTTACACCTTGTTTCTGTGTATGGCTTTGTTTCAAGCTTAGATCTTGATGTGCATATTGAGCCAGGGTCTCAATTAGTAGAAATAATTCTGGCTTCAGTTTCTGCGAAGGCCGGGTCTTGCACACATCTTATTTATATGCCTGACACCCAGTGCAATGTGATTACCATCATATGATTTAAACTTCTGACCCCCAAAACACTTAAAACAACATGTGCATAGCATGCTACTTCTTACGTTAGCATGGCTGTTTGACAGCGGTAAGTACATGCCTGCCTTTGCAGCTGCTTCCAGGTAAGGCGCCATTTCTGCAGACCACTCTGTTCATGCAGACTTTGTGGACCTGCACCAAGTCCCAGCAAGCCCAAGGGTGTTAGGAAATGTTGGGAACTGGCTTGATGATCACTCAGCGTGTGCATTGCGTGGACATGAGGACAGCAGTCATGAGTGTGAGGAGAGCAGCTGGTGTGAAGAAGGGTAGGCAAACAAAAGACATTCAGCTTTATGAAGCTAAGATGTACTGTAGAGTTTTGTTGCTGCTTCTTCCCATGACAAGAAGAAATATAACCAGGGAACCTCCAGACTGCAAGTGTGTTGTGGGAGACTTGGTGGTAGGTGGTTGCCTTGGCCACAGTGATCATGAAATGGTTGAGTTCAAAGTCTTTGTTGAAATGAGAAAAAGGACAGCAGAATTGCCACACTGGGTTTCAAGAAGGCAAACTTTAAGCTATTCAGGGAGCTGTTTAGCAGAGTACCCTGGGAATCTGCTTTTGAGGGCTTAGGAGTCCATCAGTGCTGGTCAGTTTTTAAGAACCACCCTTTAGAAGCACAGAAGCATGCAATCCCAATGTGTCATAAATTAAACAAGTGGGGCAGAAGACCAGCTTTGCTGAATAGGGAACTCCATGTGGTGCGTAAGAGGAAAAAGAAATCGTATGATCTCTGGAGGCAAGGTCAGGCTTTGCAGGAAGACTACAGAGCTGTAGTTCATATATGCAAGGGGAAGACACGAAAGGCCAAAACTCAGAGTTGAAACTGGCCAGTGTTGTGACAGACAACAAGAATGGCTTTTTAAAGTATGTTAATATCAAGAGGTCTAAAGAAAGCATAGGACTGATACTTGTTGAAGATGGTCACCTGACTAATAGAGATTAAGATAAAGTAGAGACATTCAGTGGTATTTTTTGCTTCAGTCTTTAATAATACTGATGGACCTTGGCCTGTCAGTTCCCTGAGTCAGTCAGGAATGGTGACTTTCCATTTGTGGACGCTAGAATTGTAATGGACCAGCGGTATCAGCTGAGTGTTCATAAGTCCATGGGGCCTGATGGGGTTCACACAGGCAATTTACAACATGTCTTGCATGCTATCTGTTTGAGCATAAGCATAAGAAGGTGTTTGGCAGCAACCAGCAAATTTCCCTGTTCATCTATATTGCTTTTTAGTGGTCTGGTTTGAATCCCATCTGATTGCCTGGCTTTCTGTGTTGTTCCATGCAGCATTCCTAAGGGAGGGACAGAATATAGGATGTGAAAATCTCCTGGGGTTATATCATATCATGTCATATCATGTATCAGATATATCATGTATCATAACTTATCAGAGCGCATGGGCTAATTATAAACTTGGAAGGACTGCTCTTCCAGTTTTCCCAGAACATTAGTGCCATATTTTGGCTTACGTTCATGGCACCAGGGACGCAGTCCAGAGGAGGAGAAGAGGCGGTGGACATTTTGGCAAAACCTGCAGAAATATGTGTGTGTTGTCCATACATTTTCTAATGCAAGTGGAGTTTGATGTACCTCCCACAAGAGAGCTCATGAGTGGAGTGAAACTTGATTCAAGCCCAGCTGCTGTAATGTGGCTGCATGGTATGTATGTGATAGCCTATGTGCTGGGAAGTCCACAAATAGGAAGGTGGTGTTCTTTCCCCCCGAAAATTTGCAACCCAGCTCCTAGACAAAAAACATCATGAGAAAAGGAAGCATGGGATCTTGGTGTAACTGGATTACAAGAGCAATGCTTCCTGTGCTTAGTCTCATCCATGGCTAAGCAGGAGAGGGCCATGCAGAAGCACGAAGCTAGCTAACCCGAAGTGAGCTGTGCCCCCTGGGTGGGAAGAGGGTGGGGGGGTCTTTGAGTCCCCAGCCAGGTGGTTATTGCTGCATGTTCTACCTAATGACACACCTTGCATTCTGTTTCCTTCTCAGTACTTGTTTTGGCTATCCTGCGCTTCATTCAGCTGAAGCCGAAGGTGCTAAACCCTTGGCTGAATGTCAGCGGCCTGGTGGCGTTATGCTCAGCCTCTTTTGGGATGACCCTACTCGGCAACTTCCAGGTATTGCGCTCCAGGCTTAGGCTGGTGTGTCCGTACTGTGAGGTTCCTTTTACTGCAAGGATCTGCTTTTCTAGCTGATCTGCTTAGGCCTTTAAACTACCTGTGATGTGAGCTCAGATCATGTGTCTGGCTGTGCTGCAGCCTTTCTCATAGCTGATCTGCCACCTCTTTCTGCTGCTTATGTGGCTCCAGTGGCATGATGAAGGGCCACCATAATTTTTCATGTGTTCTTGGCAGGATTTGCATCAGCATGCTTACGCTTCACGTGCCAAAAGCCAGAGCAGAGAACCTATTCAGTCTCTTGAGGCCTGGGGGTTGGCACAGATGGTCCTGGGTAAAAAGACTGAGCTGGAAGTTTACGTATGCATCTGTGCGAACAGATACACAGGTGCTCGAACAGAGGAAATAGTTCCGTGTTCTCGTTGTTTAAATCTACCTCTTGCTTGTCCTCAGGCTGGCCACGAGAGGGACTTTCACTTATGTGAGAGACGCCTGGATGCAGTATCTTGGATTCTCGCTCTGTTCTGCAGCTCTGTACAAACAGACAAGCTGCCACTGCAGCTGTAGTGTTGGGTGTCCGCTGTGATCATGGGTATCTGTTAGCTCTGCAGTGAAAATCAAGGCAGTGGCACTTGGATTTCCCCATCCCTTTGCTGTCTCTGATGCTCTGCCTCTTTCATTGCGTGCAAGTAATGACCCTCAATAATGGCGGGAACAGAGATAGGTCAGTGTAGGCTATCTTTTTTCCTGTGTTTGCAGGCAGGGAGTTGTTTTTCCTGCTAGTACAGAAAAGGTACTTGTTTTGTGGGGCTGAGTACCTGTTTAGGTTGTGGAGCAGTGGCAGGAACTTTTTGTCCTTTACAGCCATCATCTTTTTGTTTGGTTGCTTCTTTTTTTTTAACTGAGGTGTGAGGTAAAATGACTGTTTCAGACCTGATTTTTGTAACTCCACAGCACAAGTCTTGTTTTTTAACAAGAGCTTCCCAGCTAGGAACTATGTGGCTTTTGTAACAGCTTTGTCCAAACGTGGGAGGAGTATTTCTAGTACAAGGCAGGCACTAGAAAGCAGTTTCAACCTCTCCTTCCTTTTTCACTCCTCAGAGCAAATGATTGATACTTAGAAGTGGGTACTTTTAATCATGTCTGGTTATAAATTCTGAACTAATTACTTGTTAGTTACCTGTATCCCTGCTTACATTTTTTGCCAAGCCATGAAAGCATGTGGTAATGAGACTTTAGTCCTTTTTTTTTTCCTGCCTGACTGCTGAGCTGAATGTGGCATATTTCTGATGAAATAATATTTCTGGAAAATTACAGGTTGTAAGTGTTAGAGAGACATTGTTGGCTGAGTCCCTTGCAGTGTAGGCTACCTCGGGAAGGGCCGCTCAATCCCATTTTTGCCTGTGCTATGATCTGAACCTACCTTTGAAAAAAAACTTGAGGTAGGAAGGAAAGGGATCAGTAAAGGCTCAGTAACTGGACTGTTACTTTATATTGTGTCTTGTTTGATGGGAATTTGTTAAATCACCAAACAGGAATCAAGGCTGCAGGGAGGAATTATTCTCTAGAAGAGCCTCTGAGGCAGTGGGGAAGAAGGAAATTGTTTGGCTTAAGTCTTGTCCATGCTGGACTTCCTGAATGGATTTATAGCCTCAAGGGTTCTCTTTGGAGATTCTTGCTTACTGAACCTGTCTATCCCTTTCCCGTGCAGTATTGCACAGTCATTGAGCCCTGTGAGCCCTTTGCTCCAAGCAGCACTGCTCCATGAGGCTGGATTCACAGTTCGCATCTGTTACATAGAACTGTACAAGACCACAGCAGGTTGTCCTTGCCTGTCCTGGCTATTGCATCAAGCCAGGGAAGGATTTATTTCTGAGCTCTGCATTGGTGAATCTTGTCAGGGAGCTGTGGAGGCAGTCAACAAGCAACTGCATTTTCCACTGTGCTTGGGCTTTGGGCAGAAGATCTGCTTGACTGTAACAGCCGTCAGCTCATCTTGATTATATTACACCTTGCACATCTGCCAGAAGAAATGGTACAGCATCTCCGTCTCACACCCCAGTGATTCCCACTCTCCTTTATCCCACCCCAGCAGCAATCCAAGGTAGCTGGCAAATAATCCCTGTTGCATCCAAACAGTCACCATTTTGTTCATTCCTAGATTTCCAGTGACGAGGAGATCCACCTTGTGGGCACATCACTAACCTTTGGCTTTGGGACCTTGGCGTGCTGGATCCAGTCTGCCCTCACCCTCAAGATCAACCTGAAGAATGAGGGGCGGAAAGTCGGGATTCCACGAGTCGCCCTGTCAGCCAGCATCACCCTCTGTGTGGTGCTCTGTATCCTTTTGTCCCGCTCCCTGGGAAGCTAGGTATCATACATGTCTGACACATGCTGCAGCAGAGGGTGCTGGCTCTCCTCACGTCCCTTCCTAGGATCTCAAAGCATTTAGGAATGCTACTCAGCTTGTCTTCATGGCATGATCCTGTGATTGGCTCATTTTGCTACTTGTGTTTTTCCAGGATGCACTGCTTCATAGATAGCCTTTCTTACTTCATAAAGGTCTCTGAAACTTCTTAGTAATATCCAAAGGGGTTACAGTATTGAATAGTATCTGTGTGATGTAATGACACCACTGCTTTATGACACACAGTAGCATTTAAGATCATGCAAAATACTGAGATACACATTCTCAGGAGAACAAAGGAACAAGGGAAGAAGTCAGGTTTCTAAAGACAAAAAGATTTTGATGTGTTTGTTGAAATGCTCCTGGGTGCTGCATCCAGCCCTGCTGCTTTTTAAGACAGTTATCACAGTTTAGAGCTGCTGAGTCATGTGGACCTTGGGTTAAGACGAGGTGCTTTATGAATGGGATTTAGGCTGTGGGGTCTATGGTCACTCAGACTGGATGTACCTGTGGCTTCCTCTCCACCTTGTGCCTGTCAGCCCCACTCCAGCCCTTCTGTTCACACCACCAGCATGTGCTCTGGGTATTTGTTCAGGGTGGATCCATTCACTGCATAGTTGCATCAACGTTAACTCTGGGATAAGCAAGAAGGCAGGAATAAATGGTGAGAAATAAGCTAATCCCCCTCTTCATGGAACAGCCTATTCATAAAACAATTCCTTGGTCACTCGGTTGGCTTGGATCAGCCAGTGTCCATAGGAATAGCAGATGGGTACGAAGTTGTATCATCAGTCGCCTCTTAAACTTCCTTGGAAAAATTTGTAGTTGAGCATCATGCTTTGGTATTCATAATGTGGGACTTCGCCTGACTCTTGTGGTGCTCCCCTCCTCATTTGCTGCAAGCCCATAGCTCTCCCAGCATGTGTCAGGGGTAGGCAGAGCTGCATGCTAGGAGCTGGGTTTCTGATGTGCTGACATTTCCTGAGGTTTGTGCCAGGCTGGGAGCAGGGGTAGCCAGGTAAGCCAGGGTGTAGCTACTCCTGTACTGACATGCTGGGTGCACCCAGCCCTGCCTAGCCTCCTGCTTGGTGCTGAAGGCCTTGGGCCCTCTGTGGAGGGGTGCAGGCTGAGGCAGGAGTGCCATTTTTGCCTCCCAACCCTGGCTTTGCAAGGGCTTGAAGCTGGCTCCCTATCCCATGCAGCTTATGCATAACTTGCACTACAGGGGAGGCAGAAGATTCTTAAAGCTAGGCACAGAACGCTGTTTGCTGAAATGAAGCTTTCATCACTTACAGTAAGCCCAAGAAGAAAAGTCTCTGATTACCTGCATTGTGCAGTTAAAGCATGGGAGAGGCTGCTTCTTTGTTTGTTGTACCTGTGATGATGTGTGATCCTGCATTCTTGAAATGCAGAGGACCTCCTAAGACAGGAAAGCCAGTAGGTTTAGAGATGCACATTGGGCTAGGGCAGGTCCCCAGCTCAGAAAGGTGTCCTCTGCTTCAGGGCAGCTGAAATCTGCTTTTATGGAGTACTCCAGCACAATCCAAGACACAGCAAGCAGCAAGACCCTTATGCCAGTCAGTATGCGGTACAAGAAGTATACACGGGTACATGAGCCTGGAGGATGGTTTCTAGCTCAGACATGCCATACTATGTAGACTGTCACTTCCAGATTTCACAGAAAGGGATGATTTTGCAAGTGATGTGAAGAGAAAGGATTGCACAGGTTGAAAGGTGCTCCCATAGCCTCTGGTGCAGAGGTCTGTTCCAGTTCCTGCTGGAAGGCTCCTGGCAGGTAGGGGTCCACAGCCAGATCTTCAACTTGCTGGCTCTGTCACTGGATAGTTGGATGTGCAAGCAAGCCAGTGGGTAAATGTTTATCCGCCTGAATTGGGATCAGGAAGCCCTGGTCTGTATAGGAGAGCTGCCGCTCTCCATGAGTGGTGTTGGATACCTGACATCCCTTCCATCTTTGGCCTCCATGTTCATGCTTTCATGACGGCTGGATAAATTGACTATCATCCAGGGGACTTTAAGATTCGATTGTCTTCCCTGTTGGCTTTCTCTCACCCTGGTTGGTGTCTCCCAGTAGTTCTCCTTGACTTCCCTCTTCCAGATTTTATCCTCATGGCGCAGGGCATTCACATGCATGCCTCCAGGATCCAGTGGGGCCTGGTGATGTGCCTTCTGTGCTTTTATGGTACCTTTGCAGCAGAGTTCAGGCACTACAGATTTGAAATCATTTGCTCTGAGTACCAGGAGAACTTTCTGAGCTTCTCTGAAAGCCTATCAGAAGCCTCTGAGTACCAGACAGATCAGGTGTAGCTGGTGCTCTGATGGGGGGAGCGGGGTAGGTGTGGTCTCCTGGGTTAAACATGACCTCATTTACACTTCTTTGATGGGTTTATTTTTGTGTGCAATCATGACCGTATTGCCAAAGGCCTCTGAGAGTGGCTGTTGTGTTAGGAGCCACACAGCTGTCTGCTGAAGAGGAGTGGATCCTTCTCTGTAGCAGCATGAGAGAGCACAAGCTATTTAGTCTGCTACCAATTACTCTTTGTGAGTGACTGTGTCATGCTGCTCAAAACATTCAACAGCCAGTCCTCATGATGCCCCTCCAGGACAGGGCATTCCTCAGCCTGTTCTGCAGAGGAAGAGATGAAGAAAATTGACTTCTCTGGGCAGTAGGATTCTTCAGGAGTCGCTGTTTCCCATGTCATCAGACTGCAACTTCTGTGAGTTTCTTGTGTTTTCTTTGCTGCCAACTTGTGTAACTCGGTTGGGTGAGAAAGAATGGCTGTGTCTTCTGGACTTGGGAATTGGGCAGCGGAAGACCCCAGCTGACTGGCTTTTATGGTGAACAGGCAGGCAGGCATTTTGTCCAGCCTGGAAGCTGGGTTTCGGCAGAACTGCTGTGACCAGGGAGCAAGATTTGGCCAGTGCTGCCTTCTAGCTGGGCAGACCATCCTCAGGCTAGAGGAGATGGCACAGTGGGGTGCTGTGCTTGGCTTCGTGTTTCAGACTCAGTGGTGGGTATTGGTGGAAGTGAGACAGTGAATTAAGATGGGAATGCCTGTGAGCTCTGAAGATGATCCAGAAAAGGCTGCTTTTTGTAAGTGTGTAGTGCTTCTACCACGTATCATCTGTGATATTTCAAAAGCTTTTGGTTTCGTTTTCATTCACCAAGAGGGAAAATATTAACAACACTGGGTTCACTAGCAATGAGAACAGGACCACTGCAGGTTCTGGGCATAGCATTTGGTTTTCCTGCTTTGTGCACTTATAGCAAAAGGCAAGAGCTCAAAGCCCGTTTGAGAACCTGACTTTGAGGCTTCTGTACTGGCTGTGCAGGGGAGCAATGGGAGTTGCTTCTCGTGAACATAGCTGTTTTCCTCCATGAGCCAGGTTCAGCTTATGACTGCGTCTTGTCTGAGCTGTAGGAAAATAAGCAGAAATTGAAATGGTGACAGGTGTTTGAAGGGGAGCTCTATACCACATATGGCATTTCTAGCAGAGGGGGGAAAAGCATGAGGGTATTCAGTCTTCTGCAAAGGCCAAAGGTCTCTCCTGAGAGACAGCTGAGAAAAACTTGTGTCAAAACTAGCGTAAGCAGAAAGCTTTTGGCCAGCCTCTTCATCCTCTGAGGGCCAAAACTTGTTCTCTTGCAGCTGTGTTGTAAATCCAGAACATCTCCAGCCAACAGTTTTTGCACTGCTGAGGGCCTCCTCCTTGTAGCTGCGTCCTTGCTGGGAAGCTTTCCTGATGTGCAGAAGGTGGCCCAAGGGCACCCAGCAGCCTGGCCACAGAGCTGCTCCTGGGCAAGGGCAGGAGGGGATAGAGAAGATGCAGGTGGGAATCCTCTTACATGGGCACACACAGTGTATATGGAGCACAAAACAGATTTGTTTTAAGAGTGTTTTACTGTAAATAATCCACTGTGACTATTTTTTTTAAAATCCATTAATACTTTTATCATTTCATATTTTGTAATATTATCAGAGGAACAAAAAGATTGTCTGTTGTTTTGTTTTCTTTTTTTTTCTCCTCTTCCTATATGCAATCTAAAGTGAACTTCAGGGTTTTGGTGATAACTCTGTACACATTTCTTAAAAGTATTTCTAACAGCACATTTCAGTACAACTAAACTACAGCTGATACACACTGAAACACGACCACTAAATAAAGTGCTTTTATGGAGAAGGTGAGTTTTATTTTTGTCCCCTACCCAAAGCATAGCTTTCTGATGGCAAAGACGAAACAGAAGTTGAGTATTTACAGGGTCATGATTACAGTCAATCCCTTAAGGAAGCCAGGGACTATTCAGCCATGCAGATTCACTTACTTCCACTGTGCTAATTAGCAGGATCTTTCTAAGAGGAGGATCATACTACACAGCCCAGAAGGGCATCCAGACTAGCTGCCTTACCTGCTACCATCGAAGGTTTAGAAGAGCAATGCTGGCATTAGGTGGTCTCCTCCTAGACTGCCTGTCTTTTGCTTGTTCTTTACACAGCAACCTCCATCAACAGGAGCAGCTGTAGGTGCAGATCACAGCTCAGGAAAGCACCACATGCATTAGTTAATACATTTCAGCTATCCCTGCGGGAAAGCTCAAGCACAGCCACACAGAAGTAAGTAGCAAGTGACATCCATGCAGGAAGTGCCAGCAGAAGTAAACTGGGGTTTCAGACTGCCTCTGCCTCCACTATTGCTAGGTATGACCTAGCTGTGGCTCTCACTCCTGCACCTCCACTGAGCCCTTACTAAAACGATAAGATGATGGAGAAGGTAATGCAGCTTCCTTGTCAAGACAGGATTGCTTTGAGGAAAGGACCAGGGAGGGTGAAAGCAGGACACCAAAGCACTCTAGGTTTAAAAGAAACAAAATAGATTTGCCTTTAGGTGCTGGGATCACTGGTGATAAGGCAGGAAGGCTAAATGGGATGGAGTAAATACAATGAAAGCAAGTATGTGGGTTTTATTTCCACATTCGGAAAAGTTCCATGGCCATCTGATAAATTGGCACAATTTCAGTAGGGTGGATAAAAATGTCAGGGTTCTCATTCTCATCAAACACAGCAGGATGTCCCCCTCAGGAGCAGTTGTTTGTCAAGGGTTGCTCACAGATGACAGGGTGATGTTTGCTACTGAGAAGGAGCATCACAAGTCAGTGTTAAGGGAGACACTTCAGAAACACAGTCAAGCAGCCAGTAGGATCCCATATCCCAGCACCATGAGGCAGCAGTGAGGTGGATCGAGAATTTAATTTTTAAAGCTATGTTTATACATACTCTTATTTCATTCTTGTAGGCTGGCTGTATAAGCTCTATAATCTCTTGTCCTGTTTTGTACCTGCACTTGCTCTGGGTGTAGCCAAGGCTGGTCTGAAGAACTTGGCTGCAGCAAGGGCTAGCTTTGTATGTGGCAGCCCAAGCCTACGGTACTATAGCCCACAGTTGACATTTTCCTTTGGCATCCTAACCCGCCTTTGAAAGTTCTGCCTTGGCCATCAGCCCTGTCAGCAGGGGAAAGCTTATATGCTCCCATGGTCCCTAGAGGTCCCTCTGGAACAAGGGGACATACACCTTGTTTGCAGACTGCTTCTGCAAATGACAGAGCTTCTCCTGGAGCATCTCAGCACCAGATTTCAATGGGTGAGTCTGAAGGAAGCATCCCCCGAACTAACTGGGAAAAGGGAGGAACAGCAGGATTCCTCACTCTGTTCCCAGTTCCAGCTGGCTGCTGCAGGTGGCACAAGGGACCTCACACCATACTCTCCATCCATACCTGCCTGCACTAGTCGTGGGTCCAAGACACGATGTGGGTTTGGCTTTAAGTTCTGATTATGGACAAAATTACCTAACATTACACAAGGACAATTCAGGTGAAGCAGAGTCTTTTGTGCATGCACCACTTCCCCTAAGTGGAGGAAGGCAGAAAAAGTTCAGTGAAAGATGAGATGAGGCTGTAATAGGATTTCTCATCATCTGTCAGTCCTGCATTGCCTGGTCTGATCACCACAGCCACGTGAGTATCCGCTTCCTCGGCTGCGTTGGCTTCTGAAACAGAGGTGAGGAGAGTGATGAGATGTGTTTACTGAGCTTTCCACCTGAGGTCTTTATACGGTTTGAAGATGCTCCAAAACACTAAAGTGCTTTTAAAGGCTGAGGCTGGGAGAGCAGCATTTGCACTGCAGGGCTCCAGAGAAGAACCAGCTCCCAGCTGACCTGCTGTGACAACTGTAACTGCTGCGTAATGTGAGTGGACAGGAGCTGGCTGCCTTGTGATGATAGCTGATGGCTGTCCAAGGCACCGTGCAGGCAGCACACACCAGCAGCTCAGCTCCTGTCATGAAGAAGCTGGGCCACGGCATTAGTGAGTCCCAAAACCCTCACCCCACCCGTGCTGGGGGTCACTTTTCACAAGCCTCCTTCAGTACCTGAGCACAGCAAGAGGCCACAGTTCCCTGTATTTTCTATAGGGAAAGGGAAGTAACTGCAGCTCCCTCCAGCTCTGCTGGAGGCTGGGGAGGAGATAAGGGCTAACTCCTGCGGATGGAGCTGGCTTAGACTGAGATCACAATCCAGTGCCATTTGTGCCAGAAAGATGTTTCCAGCAAAGGCAAGAACTTAAATCAGGTTCCTAAGCTTCATTTTCCAGAGGTCAAGTCCTAGTGACCAGGAACAATGTTTTCCTGCTGCTGAACACAACCTAATGGTACATGGCACTAAGAACCAGGCATTATGTGTGCCACACAGCAGATATTGTCTGTTCCCTTGAGGACAGGTCATGAAAACCACTGACCCTGTTTGTAAGTGGGGCACGCCAACTGCTTCAGCAAATGCTCTGCTTTAACAGTGACTCCCTGCTTGCTGGTGCAAAGGCAGGTTTTCTGCTTGATCTATTTTCTCTCAGTGTAGCGCTGCTCACAGATGCCCCACTGCTGTGTGAGAGCCTGGATGTGTAAGGAAGGAGCATGGCAGCAGCTATGGGGATGCCACTAAAGCAAGGTGGTCTGCAGCACTTCTGGGGTGCTTGTGAGAAGTCTGGAGGACAGCAGAACTGTCAGGACACCTACCTCGAGGGATATCCGTCAGGAAGAGGATATTGTTGGTGGCACACCCAATACTGGCAGCAATCCTTCTGTAGCTCTCACTTTCTACTTTGGGGCCTATTTTGGTATCAAAGTGGCCGTCAAAGAGCTGAAACAGAGAAAAGCAAAGGCACTTGCTGAGTGCCACCTGAAGAGCAGGGCTAAACCTCACTCCTGAGTGAGACATCCCCTTTCCTTTCTACCACAGTAACAGGAGGTGATGCAGCATACTGAACTGGCTGAACTCCTGCAGGTCAAACCCACTGCCCCACCTTCCTGTACCAGGAAGTTATCCATGCAGTGTTACAGCAAGGGAAGTGCTCTGCAGAGGGAGAAACTGTAAGGAAGGTGATAAAGTTATCTACCTCTAGGATATCACCTTCTGTAGAATACCCGAACAGAAGCTTCTGGGCTTCAATGCTGCCCGAGGAGTAGATATAGACCTTCATCCCAGCTTCCCGCCACTTCCGGATAGCTGGAACCACGTCCTCGAAGACTCTGGAGCAAAACAGGGCAAGAGGTAAGGGTAAACCCAGAGGTACACCTTTATCCAGTTGCTCTGATAACTGTGCCATTACTTTGTAAAGGGACTTCATTCTCAACCTGCTCAAGACTCCTGCAGCTGGGGAGTATGTTTCAAGCAGCAGGTGGAATAGTCCAGCCAATTGAGCAGCTCATTGACTGCTATGCAGACAGCAGCTCTGATTCATTTCAGACATTTGGCAGGAGCTTCTCCAGCCCCTTCAGTTTATAGAGGGGAGTAAAGGTTGGGGAAAATGGTATCCCACTGCTTTTCTCTGCAAGAGAGGAATAAAGGGGAGAGACAGAGAAAACAAGCTCTTGTATCTGCTTGCAAGCTACAAAGGCTTCCTGTTGGTAAGAACTATGGCCATAAGCTGCATCCATATGGGGCACACCTAACCCACAGATTCAGGCTCTGTCCATGCATAGGGAGGAGCTGAGAGAAGGTTGCAGTGGAGGAGCTAAATTGAGTGGCACTGTATGAACTGTCTGAACGCAAACAACAGCTTGGGAAAGGAGCATCCCCCTAAGGGATTGAGAACAGAGCTGTTCTACGCAGCAACACAGGTTGTACAGTACTAGGCCAGATGTGTCCCTGGCTTAACTGCAAAGGGTGAAAAAGCTCCTGTTCACTACGCAGCAGCATCCTTCCCCTTATTCTTCCGGTCTTGCAGAGTGCTGGGAAGGCAAGATACAAGTATAGCAATGGGCTGATGAGTCTCAAAAATGTGAGGTCCATCTAAATCCTGGGTAATAGCTGCCCAAAGACAAGCCCAGCAGTAGGGAGCAAAGCTGTGACAGAGGAAAGGACAACCAAAGCCAAGGTAACTGTTGTGTAAATGCCAATGGACATATCTGTTTCCTTATACCCTTCTCATTTATACCATAAAACCTCTCCAGTGCTGCACTCACAGTATGTAAAAGCTCTCTGTATGCAGAGGACATTTATGAGATGATACATGGGAGAAAATGAAAGCTTGAGGATGCACAAGGACAAAGTGAGGCTGGCATAAGTCCCTCAGTAATACACTTGATGGTTGATAAGGCAAGGCCACAAACAGCCTTGGAAGGACAGGGAGGGGGTTTGAGTTTGATATGGCAGAAGGATGAAGAAAGGAGCTGGAGAAGACATGATTCCCAGGGAATCATTTTCACCCCAGTCCGAATGGCAGCCTTTCTGCCTGCATTGCACAGCTCTGTGTACCCACTTGATCTGAGGGGATCTGAGCACCTGAAGAAGGAGGGCTCTAATTAGATGCAAAAGGAATGAGTTTTGCAGACTTGTGGCAATCAGCTGGCCCCTTCTTCATCCTCAGTTTCTTGGCCATCTGCTCAGAGCCTTGTTATGTACTAAAAGTTAATTTTTTTCAGTTATTTATCAAATGTCTCTTGTGTCAGCTGAAACTGCTGTACCACACCTGCAGAAACTCCCACCCACCCTCATGTCTTCATATGCTGAGTTGAGCATCTGGATTTCAGACACTGATGTGCCAGCTATAGTTGAGCAAGAAGGAGACTTTAAAGATATCACTGCTTGGATGCTGCCAAGCAGCAAGGCTAGCTCCACAGTTTTGGGGGCACTACAAGACAATTAGCCCTGCTGTTTAAAAGCCAACCAATAGGGTGGCTGTCCTTCTTGACTTGATTTTGGGTTTTGCTGCTTTCTCTCATGGATATTCACATTTTCTGTGAGCTTTTTCTTCTTCCTCATTCTTCCTTTGGCAAAACACTTTGTGAACCTCAAGGTTTGGTTTACTTCCTTAGGAACTTGAAATGGATAGTTTAACCAAGCATCTCTTGACCTAAATAAGAAAAGCTTTACTCCAGTTGTCCCTACTTATGCACCCTTGTGATGTGGCTGAAACATAAAGAGGAGCCTGAAGATAAACAGAAGTGGAAAGGCAGGAAGCACACAGGTAAAAGACAAAGCAGGAGGAAATAACAGACAGGACCCAACCCTGCAACCCTGGATTTTTTAGGCTAGTTCCAAAATGTGAGTGCAATTCAGGGATATCACATGCAGACGGAGAACTGCAAGAAGGTCATACTTGTACCTCAAACTCCTGCTTTACCAAGATATCTCTGTACAGAAATATTGAGACATTTCTGAATTCTTAGTGCAGAAGATAGTTGTCCCAGACTAATGTTCTGGTGGTTGTGGAAGCAGAATTGCCCATGTCATGCCCTCATTAGCTTGTTCTGTTTCTCAGGCCCTATCTCCTTTACAGACATTGCCCAGGTGGCTGGAGAACTGGCTGCTCCCTAGCAGGTACCTGCCAATTATTCCTGAAGGAGAAATATTCTCAGCCACTTGAAATCTTCCCAGTAGGGACAGAGACAACTTGGTCAGTCCCAAGGTTACTGTAAGCTTTGGGTTGCCTAAGATCCAAGGACTGGATTAGTGTTCATTGCATGATCAAGTTTGAAATGAAGTGTCAAATGTGTTGGCTTCTCCACTGAGGTGGTAATTCTTATGCAGCTACTCTGTTAACAGACATCTAGTGCAGATGCACCCCATTCCTGCCCCAGAGAAAGGATCACGCAATTACTTACTCTCCTTTGACAAGCCCAGTTGCATAGGCTGCCCTCCACATGTGCCCCTGAAGCTGCTTCAGTGCTGTGGTCTTCCTGTCCATAGACATTTGCCAGTGCACGTTGTCTACCACCGCCTGGATGACCCGCTCCAGCTCCTCTTCCCCACTTCCGCTCTCCAAAGGGATTGGCACAGCTCCATCCAAGCTAGAGTCCTCCTGAGCCTGGAAATCATGCATGATAAAAAGAGGTGAGGGCAGAAATGAAGCGGTCTCATCACCTCAGTTCAGGAAAGGGGTCTGACACCTGCATCAATGCCCCTCTGTGCAGGTCATGGCTTGAACTGCTCTTCACATGAAGGGTTATAACAGTGTTTGAATGCTTTTCTCAATGGGAAACTCAGACTTCCATAACGTCTGGAAATACCTGCTTGGACTGTACTTCCCAAACCCAACAATTAGCACTACTATAACTGTATTACTGCAAATAATAATGAGAATTATACTTGCTTAAGTATTTAATTACTGAAATTAAGGCAAAGAAGCAAATGTATCTGTTGGCTTCTGACAGCCCCCAGTCTCAAATTGATGCCATATCCCAGTACAGAGGCAGGATATGCTGTCCTGTGCAGGACAAGTACTCTGCCATTCCTCCCTGCTGCCTCCTAATCAGGCATCTGAAAGCCACAGGCAGCAAATTCAGTAAGAGAAGGACACGGTACAGGCACGCAGCTGAAAAGCCATGGTTTGATGCCCACTCTCAGTGGCTGTGAAGACCAAGGTAGGCATCTGAGCTGCTGCCTACCAAGCACCAGCCCTTCCCTAAGCACAACCCCAAAGAGAAGTGCAGACTCCCTTTAGGTGACTGGAGGAATCTGAGTGACCTGAAGTCCGAGACATGCTGTGAAGCCCCAGAAAGATGCAGTACAGCTGTTACTGGACCTGTTTCCTCAGAAGTCCGACGTCCCGCTGGCACTCCTCCTCCTCCCAGTGAGCACGCAGATACTCCTTCACGTTGTCCTTGATGTAAGGGAACAAGGTCTCCTGGCGGCACACAAGAAAAACAGGCAGCTCCTTTAACCTGGCAGCGGTAAGGATGACTTGCTTTTGAGGCAACTGTTTGCACATGCTGGTGTGTACGGTTACTTTTCCCTGCATGAGCTTCCACTACAGTACTGCAAGGGTGTCTGCCCATTGCAGGTGAGAGCCAGCCTTAAGCAAAGATTAGTGCAGGTGGATTTCTTGCACTAATGCTTATGCACCTGTAGATTTTACATCCTGGAATGGAAAGGTGGGTGACAATTTCTCCTGGGCTTGCCAAAACCATGTCTTAAATAGGCAGACATGACCTCCAAGCTCCCATCAGCTGAGTACAAGGCTGGCTGTGTACATACTCTGTAACTTATATTACAGTACTTTTAATGGGCACTTGTCCTAACAAAGGTTGTTCTGAAAACATGTCTCAACTTCTCACAAGGGTTAGAGGACCTTTTCCAAAGGAAAAATCTAGCCCAGTGACACTGAGGTCCCTAGGACACTCTTGTAAATGAAATGAAATGGGGTTAGGGAAAAGTGCCACAGGAGAATAACAGACCTTCCTGGAGATCCCCAGAGCACCCAGAAATAACTACAAATTGCTCTCATTAGTAGTGTTTCACAACTGAGAAGCCACGATGGCATCTCTTGGTGTGGGAAGAGACTCAGGACAAGGGGAGGGGCTGGGAGCTCCTTCCTTCAGGTACAGAACGGAGCGTTTCCTAACTGGGAACAATCTGGGATGGGGAGGAAATGGGAGGAAACTAACCTGAGATCACCTCTCCTCAGAAAATGATCAGGGATGTCTTTCCCCTCACTGTATACCAGCTTTCATTTGTTACTGAATTAAGAAAATGGTGGTCCTGAGAGTGTGATGTGGTGGCAGAATTGCAGGATTTTCTATTACTCTAATGTTGTGTTTTCCATGTTGTATATTTAAAAACTAATGTAAATTTAGGAGAAAGGAAAATCTCTCAAATGCCAAGAAAATGACCACAGCCCTGTAATAACCCCAGTTACTCCCCCACTTTCTTTACTTGAGCTTAGTTGCTGTCAAACTACTTTTTGAATCTCAGAGGTCTCCTCAGTGATATCCAGCCCCAGCTGCGGCTGCCTCAACACAGCTTGGCAGGATGAAGGAACAGCCGCAAGCAAGCACAGCTTGACCCCCCCCCCCCGCCTTTGCAACTGCCCACAGCAATATTACAACCAGTATATGAAGGGCTCTGTTTTTGCTATCGGTAGGACGCTGTAATGAGCGCTTGCAGGATTTCAAGCAACGTGCAGACAAAGTTCAGTCACAGTCTGCTCTTTTACACGAGATCCAGCAAATCCCTGGGGATGCTTTTTATCACATTCCATCTCTCCCTTGACATCTACTTTGCCGAGGGGGATCCAGCAAAAGATAAAACTAGGGGCCATTGAATATTCTCTTTCCTGCTCTCTTCTCAATACATCCATCAAGTGGCTCATTCTATTTCCTTACTTTGCGTATTCAATAATTCTGACGCTAAAGAAAGGATTAAATACAATCCTTTCATATTAAGAAATAAAATGCCCGCAGAACCAGCAGTGGAACTTTTAAAGGGAAACAGAAATTGGGGAGGTTAACTGAAAGTCCAAGTGAAATAACTTGTTTTGAACGTTTTCAGGATACCCAGCAAACTGAGTTTTATTGAGAACTATAACTCATTTGCCTTCCTGCAACTGAAAGACTTTAGGTAGGAAACCAGCTCAGGCTTACTGCATGTATCCACACAACAGCAGAATAGATTCAAGGTAGATATACATAAACAACCCTATGGCTCCATTAGATATCTAGTAAGAAATCTGAGCTGTTCGAACTTTAAATTCAAAGATATTGAGGGAAGGAGGCAGCTGTAATGCCATCTAGACCTGAAGTTTCAAGAGTACCCGAAGAACATGGACAGGAAAGATGTAGGTCATGTTGTTCATCTGTTAAACTGTTAGCACAAACACCTTGAAAACCTGGCAAAGGCCTACACCCCTCCGTGCATTATGCGGGTCAAAAGAACCTTCAGGAACTATCACCAAAAATATCCACAAAAAGCTGCATTGTCTCATGAGAAATACAGGGTTATGCTTGCAGCAAGGATAATGCCGTTTAGTGTCTTAAATGCGAGCAAATTGCTCCCTCCTGTGAAGCAGAGGAGCCCGGTTGGGGACCAAAGCCTCTTGGAGAGGAGGGACCTTCAGCGTCTGGAGAACTGAGAATTTCAATAGCATGTTTACAGGGTTTGTCCCGATGCCTCCCGCTGGCCTCGCAGGCTTCCCGGCCCCCCGGCTTCTGCACCTCATCCAGCATTTTCAGCAGTGTCAAGCCTTCTCCTAGGCAGAGGATGCCATTGACACATACTGCAAGCACAATCCTCCTCTTGTACACCTGATGCTGGGCTACCCTCCCCCCCGTGCAGGGCCCGTGCATGCGGGAGGAAGGACACACATCTGTGATGGCACTAGGGGGACGGGACCGCACCAGCTTCCGAAGGGAAAAGGCAGCGGACGGATAACGAGACAGTACCTCAGGCTCTCTGAAAGCTCGGATGAGGTGCTGCAGCTCCAGCCATCAGAGCAAGTGATGCTCTTTCCTAAATGAGTCTGACAGCACTCCGATTGCCCTATATCCACCAAAAAAAACCCCACCCCATTTACTAAACGGAGCAGCCCGCTGGCTCCCTGCCCCCATAAGAGGCATGCCATGGGTATAACGAGACGCATTTTCTCGTTAAGCATTATTCAGAAAACACCAGAAAAGCGTGACTGTTTTACGCTTATGAAGTGAGCTCAGCCTGCCGTCCACAGCCCCCGGAGAGGCGTCTCCCCGCCGTGGGGGCCGTGAAGGGCACAATAACCAGGGCCGCTGCCTCCCGCGCCGCCGGCGCTCACCTGGACGAAGGCGATGGGGGTGGTGGTACCCTCGATGTCCAGCAGGATGGCGCGCACCTCCGCCGGCACCGGCAG
>JANRGW010001312.1:0-11202 GCA_024733675.1 Psilopsiagon aymara | reverse complement strand
AGTTACTAAACTGTTCTTATCTCAACCTGTGGGAGTTGCATTCTTTCAATTCTCCTTCCCATCCCTCCAGGAGCAGAAAAAGGGGGAAGTGAGTGAACAAACTGCGTGGCTGATTTATGGCTTAAACCACGACATAATGTCAACCCATAAGGTTTTTCATTATATTTTTTCTACTTATCCTTCAAAGAAAGAGGAGTGAGTGAGGCTTGGTGGGTATGTGCAGCCAGCTAAGGTCAACCCTTCACAGCCCTTTGCTTTGTGGCAGACGACAGTGGTAATCCACTATCTCACTTTTACTAACATGGTGTAATTGAAATGGTGACCCACAAGCTTTTTCATCACAGCAGTTACACGGCTGCTGCCTGATGCATTATTTTGGCAAATTCTCAAAAAGTTTGCAATGAAGGCACACTTCCTTTTCCATCTGTTTCCATCTTTCTATTTGTTTTTCGTCACAGTAAAACTTTGCCTTTCTTTCCAACTGAAGTGCTTTAAAAATGCTATCATCTTCTGTTTTCTTGCTGAAGCCAGGCTTCTCCTTCAGTTTCTCAGCCATGTAGTTAAGAACTTCTTGCTGAACCCAGGTCAAAGCTGGCTGTGCTAATGCAGCCCAGCACTGTCTCCAGTGGAAGCAAGTCACGTGGCTTCCCACAGAGCTTGAAAGCAGTGAATTTGGGCTGGTAGAGGATATCTTCAGTAGAAAGGGATAGTATCAGCATATTTCTTCTTTCCAGTTGTTTGCACAGTGAACACAAGGTTAAATCTGCAGGCACTGTGTATGATGGCACTGCTTTGTAGTTGATATGAATCTGGGAACATCTTCCCTAAAGTAAACCTCCTATCTAACTGAGCATTTCTTGACTCTTGGGATGCTGACATCTCTCAGAAAAGTGAAGAAAAGCATAAAAGAACTTAAATGGACTGAAATACAATTTGGTAGTTCAGTGTTTAAGCCTGAAAGGCTTTTAATATCATCCATCAGGTGCTGTAAAAGAGGTACAAGATTTATAGGCAATTACTCAATATATGCTCCTTATGAAGATCCACAACTTGTGAAGTAAAATCTGCTGAGCAAAAGCGATTTTTGTTTCCCTTCAATGAAACAGATATCTCCATTTTAATAGAATAAATATTGTTTTTAATAAATGTAACCAAAGAATTGCATACAGAAAAAAAAAAAAAATAAAAAAATTTCATGGTTTATAAGAAAAAACCAAACCCTACCAGCTCCATTAAAAGGATCAAAAATATATCACAAATTGCATTTTCAAAAAGATAGCCATATAGCTAGGAATGGCATTTTAAACCATATTCACAAAGAATAATAGGTCAGCAAAAGCCTGCTCTTCTTATGTGCATTGTATGAATTATTCTGCCACTGTATGAATTATTCTGTGTTATGAGAGATTGATTTCTCATGGCAAGTATTGTATATCTGTCATTTAAAAATTGAATAATGTGAACAATTCTGGTGAAAAATATACAGATACTTGCATATTTGAGACAATATCATTTGGGAAATGGCCTTAAGTCTTTAAGTAAAACCCAGAGAACCAAAATGCTTATTTACAATGTATTTACAGTGAAACATTCATCATTCCCCATCTATTTTCTATTTTAAACTCTTTGTGTTATAACAAAAGGATAAGAATCCTTCACTTCAAACTTTATTAGATAGCTTAATGTTGTTCTTTAGAAAGATTTAAGAGATGATGCTTTGCACCTACTAGAATAAGAAAATATGACCAATATTTTCATCTCTGGTTTCATTTAATAAGCATCTCATTGACTTTTAAGGAAATACAGAAGACAAGAAATCATAGATATACTTTTTCATTCTTAAAGGCATATGTTTGTAATTTTATTTTACAAATTGCCACAAGAGAATATGCACTAAAATTTGTCCATATATATAAAAGAAATAAAATTACTAATATCTAGTAAGTTTTTTTTTTTTTTCATTTCTTAAATATTTTCAGAGATATTTGCCATTTCTGGATATATCAAATGAATAGTTTAGATATGTTTTTTGTCTATTACATAATGAAAATCCTCTTTTTCACAGTCATGGGTGCCTCTCAATGTGTTTTCAGTTGTCAAAATATAATTGATGGTCTATGATTAACACATACCTGATTTATTTGAAATTATAATTCTTCTTAGATTAAGAAAAAAATAATATTTTTCTTGATAGACAGATACATTGAATTTAGCTTCAAATTTTATTGGGAAAAGATGGAAGAAAGATGAAAAATAAATTATACAAATAATATAATATTTTGAACTTTTGAAATCCATTTAAATGTATCTATAAATCTACTTCCAAGTGATACTTACTAAGTGGTATCACAAATACTTTTGTACCAGAAAGATGACTTTGCTCCTTACAAAGGATTTATCAATTATATCTTTCAAAAATGTCAGACAGATGAAAGCTTATTCTCATGACACAGCTCTAATTCCTTGCAGGTCTATGCAGTAATTGATTCTGTACTTTGCTGATATAACATCTACTGAAATGTTAAATAACTTACATCTGATAAGAAGTTCTCAAAAAAATAGTTTTGAAAGATTAAACCTGATTTTTGTAGGAAAAAGACTACTTAGTTTAATCTTAATTTCTTTTTTCTTTTTCGTTTGTTTGGTTTTTTTTTGTTTTTTTTTTTTTTTTTTTTTTTGTAGGACCCTACCATGTGTTAAGTCTGGACTTCAATAATTTAAGTAAATGATAAGTAACAAAATTTAGTCACCAAAATCAGGTTTTCTTCTATAGTCCTTAATTGGCAATTGCTGCATATTTCAATAGTGCAGGATTTTTCACAAATTTCATTAGCACATCATTGATTGCCCATTTTTCAGCTCTCAAAGCAATTTAACATAGTCTCTTTCATGTGGAGAATAACATTCATATTATCTGATTTTTGATGAAACCAAATGACCCTTTAAATTTGTGATAGGGTTCTTTAATTTTTCATGAGTTTCTTTACTGCTGTTCAGTTAATTCTCTGTTTCCATTAACCATCTGCAAGCATTTGACTCTATGACAATTATTCAGCTGTGCCACATCATGACTGACATATTTTATAAATGCTTAAAAGAAAAAGAGCAAGAAAAGGCGGAAAAAGTCCCATATTCAAATAAAGAAGTCAGAATTCAGAATCCTGTATTTTCCATACAGCTGAGGCATCTGAATAGCAATCATTGGCCCAATTGTAAATCCAACCTAATTGCATTTTGTCTTCCTTTCTGAGGAGCTCTTCATGGTGATGATGATTACTCCCACTAAAAGATGCTCACTCCATTGATATTTGCCCACACTCATAGCCAGGGGGCCCTGCAGATAAAAGACTGTGTAGACATTTTTTTCTTTTCAATTGATTTAACTATGATTTTTCAAGTGAGAAAGACTGCCTGCATATTCAAGTGAGTAAGAATCCTGGTTTAGATGTCAATAAGTTCCCAGCCTGCCCTCCAAATGTGGAGAATTGAGCTAGTAGTGTTCATTAGAAAGCACTTTATTTAACAAACATAACTGAGAGGCCAAACCAGGGTAATCACTGCTGATTAACTAGGCCACATCTCTGCAAAGATTCAGAAAACTGCCTTTCCCCCTTTTTTTAAAATGCCTTCCATTCGAAAGAATCTTAGTGACTGAATAGATTGGGGTACTAAAATGTTTCCCTATAAGAACTTATTCTTAATTTTTGAAGGTTTACTGATGCTGTAGGTAAAAATGTTAGGCAAGCTCTACGGCACAAGGAAAAGAGTTAACACATTTTCATCCATCTCTATTTCAGAGGAGCCCATTAAGCAAGATTTCCACTGCAAAATTTTATACACAAAAGGAAATAAATAACTGCAGAATTAGGAGGCTCTTATGCCTTTGGCATTTTTGTCTGGGTTTTAAAAGTGTCGTAAAAGCTCTGAGAGAAACATGAAACTTACACTGCCTGAAAGGGCATATATCATTGACTATTATAACAAATAAAGGATGCATAAGAGAAAGAATAAAGGCAAAAAAAAAAAGCAAATAATTTTTCATGTTCCTTTTGGTGAGTGTCTTTGGTTTGGCATGAATGGATATACAAAAATAAAAATGTCTTCAGAAGACTCATTGTCATGCTTCCTTGCAGCAGCTTGGATGAATTTCTTCAAAGTTCAAAGAAAAAATCAGGCACAGAACAGTTCTTTTCATCATCCAGTGTTCCCAGTTGCAACCAGAGGCCATGCCAAAGATAATAGATCAAAACTCTTTGCTTCCTTTACCAGGGTAAAAAGGAGAAAACTTTGGGGACTTTTGTAGTGGTGGGAAAAGTGCACTAAAGAAAATTAAATGGGTTTGGATGTTGTTCAAACTGAAGACATCTGAAGATGAATAATGTTCTGCATAGTCAATTATTGCCTTTTTCTATTAATTTTTCTCTCAGACAGAATTTGAAATTTCACCTTAAGGTTTCCTTATGATGAAAACCAAAAGCTGTACAAAGAGGGTTCAACTTTTCTTCTGGACTATAGAACTAGCTGAAAATTCAAATATTGTGATTCTTGTATATGTCACCCTTCTTACAGGCAATATGGAGTTACACCGATCCCAGTGAGTCCTTCAGTCAAAAGATGTGCCCAGACATTTCCCATACTGCAAATTCGGTAGAGATAGAGCACTGGAAAACATCTACACAAGGCGGCTAAGGGACTTAAGCAAAGTTAAATCATGAGATTTCGTGTAAGACTGAATTGTTTTGAAGTTCTTTTTCTATATTGAGTAAGAATTGTACATATTTCAGAAATAAAGGCAGCAAGTAATACACTGTATTCACTATTATAAGGCATTTGATCCAACACAGTGTAATACTTATTATCTTTAATCAAATAACAATAAAACATTTTCCCCAGGAACAGAGAAATTATCAGTTATATCAATATTAACTCGATGAATGTATGTTATTAAGTTAATCAAGTCATGTGAGGAAGGCCACTCACTATTTGCTGCAGCCTCTGGAAAAGGGACATTGTAAATCGCAACCCTCAGTTCTGTTCAGATCACAATAGAGAGCTTATCATAGGATCACATGTTTTTCCTCTAGACTTTTCAAGCTCTTTGTTTAATTTTCAACAAATTTAGATTTGGGTTGGAAAGAATATTCAAATATCACCCCTTGTTACCATGGGCTGGGACATATTTCACTAGATCAGATTGCTCAAAGCCCTGTTCAACCTGACCTGGAACACTGCCAGTAATGGGTTATCCACAGCTTCTCCAAGAAGTCTGTTCCTGTGTCTCACCACCATCACTGCAAAATTTAAATATTCTTTCTTATATCCAATCTATATCTACCCTCTTTTAATTTAAAACCATTGTCCCTTGTCCTGTTACTACAGGCCTTAGAAAAAAGTGTTTCTCTGGCTTTCTTATGAGGCTCCTTTATAATTAGAATGTCTGCATTAAGTTCTTCTTGGAGCCTTCTCTTCTCCAAGAAGCCCATCTATCTCAGCCTGTCTTTATAGGAGAGGTGCCTCAGTTTACTGAGCATCTTTGTAACTCCCCTCTGGGCTTGCTACAACAGGTCCATGCCTTTCTTGCACTAGAGGCTTCTAAACTGAACACAGTACTCCAGGCGGGGTCTCACAAGAATTGGAGTAGAGGGGGAGAATTATCGCCTCAGCATACTGGTCATGTTTTTTTTAATGCAGACATGAGTACAATTCCTTCTCCATTTTCACAGTCACTGGTTCTCCTGTCTTATTTATTGTGAGGGTACCTTTTCTTTAATCTTCATTTACTGATCAGTGTAACTGTAGAATTCTTTCTTCTTATCCTTATTCCTTACCAAATTCCTTTCCTTCAGCTCTAGCTTTTTAAAGCTAAAGCTTTAGCGCTTTAGCTTTCCTGATTCCGTTCCTACGCATCCAAGCAGCATGCTTATATTTGTCACAAGGTACAAGACCCTGGCACCACAGTGTGTTATTTCTTCCTTATACTTCAGTTTGGCCAGGAGCTGCCTAATCACCTGTGCTGGCCTACTGTCTTCCTTTCCTGATTTCTCACAAGTGGGAACTCGCATTCTATGAATAACTTGCGTAAAGCGCTGACAGCTCTGTTCAGCAACTTAATCCTTGAATCCTTGGCAGTTTCCCAAGTGGCCTATCCACCAATTCATAAACAACTGAAAGTTCACTCTCCAGAAAGTCTCTCTCACCACAGTCCCTTCTTTAACAGTTGTTGTGGATGACTAGATGATAACTTAGGTTTAATACTTCTGAGTTCATCAGAAATACACAGAGACACAATCATAAAACAACAACAAAAGCCTCAGTTTTGATTTGAAATAACTATCTAAATGAGTATACTTGTATGTTTGGTGTTGGTAGTATATTTTGTGATTTTGGGCTTCAAGGGGTTGATAAAACAAGAACATGATCTACCTCAACTCTTCTAGGAATTACTTTTTGGGCTATCAAAGAAAGCATTAAAGATGATCAAATCATGCTCGGTAAAAGCAAATATTTCTTCTTGGTTTATGGGTTTGGAATAAGTTGTCACTTGCACTGAAAGGGCTTCTCCATTTCTACAAATGTTCCTTTTTAAGTAAAGAAAATGAGTTTTATGTAACAGTGTCCTACTAATTTCTTCAGAAAAGATCTTTCTAAAGGTGCAATTAATTTCTTATTAAAGTCAACTGCCTCTTTACATGCTTGCTTTTTTTTAAAAAGTGCCACTCAATTTAGCCTCTATCTAGGTACTGCAGCTAAATTAAAATGCTGCCGATTTGTGCCAAAAGCAAATTTGTCTGTAAGTGCATTATATTTGTATGCATTATCATATATTAAAATAAATAGTTTGGATAAGTAGGAGTTAGTTTTCCTGACATTCCTCTAACTTGCTTTGTATCATGCATATGTAATTCACCTGTAGATGTTTTTTGTGCTTTAACAAGTAAGGTTTGTAGCACAACTAAATGAAAATAATCTCTTCTAAATGGGCTGCTTACAGCTGCTGTCAAAAAGAGAGGTTACTTTGCTTCATAGCAAAAAGGCTGATTGGAGAAAAAGTAAAGAACTTGGCGCATAAAGGACTAAACATGAAAAATTATCAAGACAATCATAACACAACCCCTAACTGTGTTTCAGTAGTAGAAGCTCCTCTGAATCTCTGTGGAGGTGAAAGCAACAGGGTAAACCAGCCCAGAATATAACAAAACAGATAATGTTAAATTTAAAAACTCATTAGAAAGCTTAGGATAGAATTAGGTGTGATACTGAGAATAAAGACTTGAAGAAATAAAAAGATAAAAAATTGAGAACCCAGGGGAGACTTCAAAGGTTAATGAGACTTCTTAAGAGCTTATGACAAGCAATGTAGTCATACATGAACAGAATGGATAGCAAATAGCTGTGTAAATGTCTTAATAGTTGTATAAATGGAAAAGAGCAAAGATTTACTTTAACATACATTTTTCCTGCAAGTCATGAACGCTTTCAGAGTAAAAATGTTAAGTCTATGTTAAGACTACTTCTGTCAGACCATCATAATCATTTTGCATTCTCAAGTTTTACTGAACAAAAACCCAAAAGTTCATCTGTGTGTGAGCACTTCACTTCTTATGGAAGGCTATGTTGCTGAACCTTCCACTAAGCACAGTAATATCTGTATCCACAGAGGCTGAGGCTGCTCCATCTTTTTTATTACTGACGTATATATAGCGTTATGCTCAGTTTCCAGAAAGGTGCTACATGCTTCTCCGTAGTCCAGCTTAAAACAATATGCAACTCTGGAACGAAGTTTTACAGTCTTTGGTCTGAAAAAAAGCTGAGGTGTTACAGTACCCCTGGTGTCTTCATTTATGTGAACACTTGCCCTGGAAAAAGTCTTTCTTGTGAAAATTTAGCAGTTGGAAATATGTTGTTTATCATGCATGAGTCTTGAGGCAAGATTACAAAAGTAAGCAGAAGATACCAGGTGCTGAAAGGAAAAAAAAAAAATGAAATTACAGAAGTAAGGAAATCTGCTAAATTCTGCAGTTTATAGTCTGGCTATATTTTCAGTGACGATTGATAAAATATTACCACTGTTCTAATATTCCTTTTCTCTTGTTAACTGGAGTCTGAATTTGTTAACCTCTAGGACATGCTGCTACAAATGTGTAGAGACTGAATAGAGAGTGTGAAGAACAAAGTGTGAAGGTCCATGTGACATTTTAGTAGCATTTATTTTTAGCATTCTCTTTAATTAACTTTGAAGATAGCTTGGAGATTGAAGGAAGAATGACAAAAGGCAGCTGAGGAAAAGAAATTAGAAAAAATGGAGGGTAAAGAGTTTGAGAAAGAATCAGAAGAATCCAAGCTGTTCTTCATAGTGTACTTAGAATCACTTCTAGTAGAAAACCAGAAAAACATGTTAGCCTGGCTTAGCCAATATCAAGTGAGGTTTTTTGTTTGTTTGCTTGTGCGTTTTTGTTTGTTTGGGTGTTGTATTGTTATGGATTGAGCTTGTTACTTTTTTATTTTGTCTTATTTTTTTCTTTCAGCCCACAGAATATTGCTCTTAGTTAATAAACAATGTGCAGTATTAACAATCTAGTGAAGCCCACTATCATAATATGAAACTCTCTGATACTTTCTTGCCAAACATGCTCAGCAGCAAAACTCATCCTTTGACTTAGGCATTAAATTCTTGCCACGGGTGGTTATTTCAGGCTAAATATTCTTTTAAGCATCCCTTATCATATTAAGAAAAGAACTGGAGATATTTGGAAAAAAAACCCCCACTTTCTTATAAAATAGACGCCAGATAAAACTGAGACTGAACCAAGGAATACAGCAGTATATTTGCTGGAGTCGTCAAATCATTGCCACATTTTTTATGGACCTTGATGTAACCAGTAAGCAACAGCATTCACATACAATTGCCTATGAATTTAGTGTCTTTCTCAGTTTTCACTTTGTGGGGTGTTTTCCCAATAAACTTAAGGAATAACTTCACACTATTTCTGGTGAGAGTCTAGATTGTTACAAGATATATAATGTATTAAGATGAAGGGTATTAAATTGATTTTTATCACATGAAATCTCATTTGGAAATTAAGTACATTACACTGGAGTGACACGAGGTTCTTTTCTTATCACACACAATCACATTATGAAATATTATTCATAAATTCTGTCTTAAAATTGATACTACTTTACACTCCTTTTTCCAGAGGGAAGTCTGTTCCTCAAATATGTTGCTCTGTTGACTACACACTTTCATCTAATAGCCAGACTAATTTTATTAATGCTCATGTTATATCCATTTGTTCCTTTGCCAACATTATCTTTTAGTTTATATAGTCTGTCAAGATCAACTAAGGGAGAAGAAAGAGCCTGCAGTATCTGAATCTTTTTTTCCTTTTCTTGAATCAATACATAGTGTAGCCTTTTTTATATTTGCTGATCATATCCACATAAGCTGGGGTGGAGGCATTACAATTACAAAAAATATTGCAATCATTTTTCTGTTGAACCTGTGAATTCATCTGCTGATTCCTAAAGAATTATGATGTGATGTTACATGCAGCCCTTTGAGTTTGAATGCTTTAGTGTCTTGCAGTTCAGCTTAACTTCTAAGGATACTTCTTGTTTGTTATTGAAAGCATTGCCTTTGCATGAGTGCTCAACATAACTGTCACTATTGAAATTGAATTGAAATGCTCATTTGGTTAATACAGATAACACTGAATATCTCTATTTAAGAAATGTGTTTTCTTTTATGTTGCATAGATTTCTTCTTAATTCCACATTTGCTGCATAGCTGTTTAGCTAAATCCCGGCTCTACACAGCAGACTCTTTAACACAGTTTTTCCTGAAATCTTTTCACCTACATAAAAAAACCTAATCTTAAACCTATCTTTGTTATGCTTTCTTGGTTTGTTTTTTAAGTCTAATGCACATTGTCATATGCCAACACAGTATTAATATTAATGATGTGATGATATGGTCATGTCACTGAAACACTTGTTCTGAACACTGTGCACAATTTTATTTCTGCAATGAACTTACAAGAGTGCTAAGCCATTTTTATGTTAGTAATAATGTTGTAATGCTCCAGTTTCATCAGGCTCAGTACAAACAGTGATTCTGATCTGGTTTATTGTTCAATACCTATGGATTTAAAGGGTTGTCTGACTTTCTGCTAAAGTAAGGTAATTTCTGCCTTGTACCCAGTATAAAAATGAGTTGATTTCCAAGGGGAAAACATCCTGCAATTGACATGGATATTTCCTGCTTCTAATCTGTACTTTCTTACCACTTCCTTTTGATTATTGTCTAAATAGATTATCGTTTTTACTCACATAAAAAAAAAAATGACACTGGTATGTGAAAAAGAAGAATATGAATGTGGTTGTAATTGATTTTTATTGAAGTTTGCATTTATAAGCATGGATGTTGCAAGATACATTGCTCTGAAATCGTAAATAACTATTGAGAAGTTCTTACATGACACCTCTAAATTTTAGAATTTAGGGCTCCTTTCTCTAACTCTTCTTTGGGTCAGACTGAAGGTTTTTGTTGTACAATTTGCTCATAATTAGGAAAGATAAGTGTCTGGTTCAGCAAAACATTTATGCATAGACTTGAAACATAGAAGTGAAACTACTAGATTCAGCAAGAATAAAAAGAGGTTTAAAATCAAGGCAAATTAAAGTATCTTTCAAAAGTGGGCTATGCAGTCTGTCAAAATACTATGTGATTTTTAACTTAATTAAAGAAAATACTCTGTTGTCTTTTTTAGTCCAGAGGCACTGAAAATAGAAGATGAGCAAGCATACATGTAAAAGTGCGTATCACTTGGTATTCAAAATATTTGTTATTTGAAACTGAGGGGTTTTGAAAAGTCTCAGTAATTCATTGTATGCTAGGTAACCCTACCTAACATTTTTTGGTTTAGGTAATATTTTAGAGGAAAATGAGGATTCATAAGTCATGGAAAGGATTATTACTGTTCAACGCTGCCATAGGAAAGGTTCACCAAGCTGCCAAGTTATTTTCTGTCTTCCAGATTGAACACAGGATGTGATTTTTTATTGCGAAGCACAAAGACTGCATCATACTTACAGAAGTATCATGACCAAGAAATCAATTAAGACATTGTCGTGGTTTAAGCCATAAATCAACCACGCAGTTTGTTCACTCACTTCCCCCTTTTTCTTCCCTCTGCTCCTGGA